>JAODUG010000002.1:2543629-2574484 GCA_027564795.1 Aphredoderus sayanus | reverse complement strand
AAAAAATAAGGTTAAACTTAAAGCAATCCACAGCTCATTTTAAAATGTGCAATTGTAAAATGTGCAACAAAATGTTCAGGTAATCCAAAATACTACTACTAAAAGCCATTACTGTTATCCCTTTAGTTGGATTGCAGTTACTCTACAGTTGAATTACCCTTTTTGTTTGGTTTTAATTGTATGTAGCGAAGACTTGAATGACTCTAGACTTAAAGGAAAACAGTTTGGAGCAACATAATAACGTGAATTAGTGCGTCATATACTACAAACTCTAAATCACAGCAAAAACTATTTTGCTGTTGTTTGTGTTTTGCCTTTTAACACATTTCTTTTCTTTTATTTTTTTACATTTTTTCAACAATTTGCTTCACGGACCAAATTGTTTTCCCTTGTTTCTTACAAAACAGTCTTGGCAGTATAGGAAGTGGGACTTGTGGCTCATTTTAGTAGCATGTAAAGTCAAATGCAGATAATCTCATATCCCTCTCTTCTTTGTCAGTTCCATCATTTTTCAGAACACAATGGCAGCAGCACCAGTTTAGAGTACAAACAACACACTCAGAATTCTTCATTGTAAATGGCACATTAATTGATTGGGCTAAGGTCACTCTTTGACTTTTAAAACAAATGCAAGCTCACTGCATGAAAGTTCCAGTAATATAAAATATATCTAATATATCTAATAGCCAGTGTTGTACAGTGATCTGAATAGGTCTAATAAACTCATTGTTTAACAGGTACGACCAGCGGATATCTGGCAACAGGAGGACGACAAGTAATCATATTGATAACAAGAAAATCAATTCATTTTTCATCCTATAAGATCCGTCTTCTGTCTGGCACTTCAAGATGTGCTTAGGTTGCAAGTGATGGCTTTAGTTCATTTTCATTCATTATTACATGTCAAATAACGGATCACTGCATTTCGCCCCTGTTTTTTGTGAATTTCAAGCAAAGCGATACCATTGTGGATGAGTTGCATTGATTGGACTCTTGAGTTCCATAAGGCACTGTGGGATATCAACCCATTACCAGTCCTGTCGTGTCATCATTGCAGATTATCATGCTATGTCCACCCTAGAGGATTTGGCTTCGAGCTCAATCCTGTTCGTCCATAGATGTTTAGTCACAGTTGTAAGGGACATGTAACGTTCCAAAACCTGTTTCAGAATACAGGATACCCACATACAGGAAGGAGAAGTAAGGCTTTGTGTATTGTAAACTTATAATACAACTCATACTATAATACACATTATAACGCCAATTTTGTTTTTGGGCTTAACGATCATTACATATAATACTCGGTAAATTATCCAAACAAAGCTTTAAAAGTATACAGTCAGTCATATACAGTATTATCATCAGGTAGGCACAGTATAAGTTCTACCTGACACTACTTGAAAGTTGTATATTTGATCAACATAACATACTCCATCAGTGTTATGTCATGTCTACTACTATACAAATATACATGTACTGTAACAAACTCACAAGCAGCAACAAAATAACAAAATAAATACATTTGAAAAATGAAATAAATAGTGCTCTGTGTTATGAGAGGTAACTAAATGATACATTTTTTCCACTGTGCTTTGAGACCATTACATGACTGTTACAACTCACCCCTAGATCTTAACACTCTCAGTTCCATATACGTTGTAGCCTTCTCTGTATGTGGCAAAGTTCTGAGTATTGGTCGGTGGAGCAGGCTTATAGTTCTGGACATTCTTGGCCAGTTTCAGCCGTTTTGTTTCTTGTCTTGACTTATAACAGAACTCTATCAGAGCCACCATCATGGCCAGCCCAAGCCCTCCAACCAGAATATAGAAGACACCAGCCACATTGCTTAGGCTTAGAGCACTTGTCTTGTCCTGGGGAAAAAAAGTGAATAACATAGTTAGAATTTTATAATGGATAGATGAGAACAGAAGATAGTGCAGGCTATAACCTAGCCTATCATAGCTTAGACACTATCTACAGCATTATCCTTAAATATTATATAACTCACGGGTGCTACCAATGGCAGATATAATTGATAATATAGCTTATAAGCAAGAACATACTAAATAGTTAATTGGGTACTACTGTAGGTTTAATGCCTAAAATTTAAGAGCAGATTTTTATATTAATGCCACAAAAGTCTTACAACTTCTGACTGCAATAGTTACATGTTCTATTAAGGACAAATGAGCTGTTATGATCGATCTGATGGTGAATGTAGATATTTGCTAGAACTACTTATTGGCTCTGCTCTTGACCATGTTAGGAAGCTGGTCAGTATCGCACAGGTCAACAGCTCTGAAAATCCCTGTCTTTAGAGACGTGTACGTATAACTGCCATGGCAACATTGTCATACAGTACAGTCAAATTCATATTAGATTAATGATGAAATATATGTATAAAAAAATCACTGATTAAAATATCAAACCATTTTGCTGCTGCTTACTAACCAAACATATTTATTAAATATTTGTTCATTAGAGTTATACTATTTGCAGTTTAACCCTATGAGCAGGGACATTCATTTACGTTTCAAAGTGATACTTAGAAGTCCTAACCTGTGCAGTTCACTAGGTACTTCTCAGAGGGTTAAAAACAGTAGTTGGTTTATTACATTTCTCAACTTCCTGTGATGTGCGGT
This sequence comes from Aphredoderus sayanus, assembly GCA_027564795.1. Classification (NCBI taxonomy): domain Eukaryota; kingdom Metazoa; phylum Chordata; class Actinopteri; order Percopsiformes; family Aphredoderidae; genus Aphredoderus; species Aphredoderus sayanus. The sequence continues at coordinate 2,571,842 of JAODUG010000002.1, read as the reverse complement.
GCATCCCAACTCCTTGCAGGAAAGAGACTGCGAAGCCACTTCATGGTACTTTCAGTGTGTACTTAAGAAGTTTAAATTCCTTATTATATTAGAGGTTTCGTGTTGAAGCACACCACAGGATGTTGAAGAATCCAATAAACAAATCTCTATGCAAACTAGTAAAAACGCAAATAAATCAAATTTTAATTAAACATTTGGTAAATAGAACCAGCAGCATAATGGTTAAAGTATCATGAATGTCAAAAGTGAAAATATGGGAAAAGATAGCATTGTAATTGTAATTAATTGATGTAACTATTCAATTGATTTATTTATTGGACACTTTGTATAACCTTTTCCCCATAATGACACTATAGTCATAAAGTACAGTTTACTCTTTATTTAATCAAAAGTTTCTTATCTCCATGGCGACAAAAGAAGAAAAAAAAAACTTGAGTTTGCGTGAATAATTTTGGGGAAATAGTGCCCTGGTATAACACCACAGATATTCTTATTAAGGCTTGTGGTGTCAAAAAGCTACATTTCTATGTAGAAAAAAGCGTTGCAAATAAACAGAATGTATACTGTAGATGTAGTAGTCTTGTCTTTGCATATGAACAGTACGTCAAAATGCAATTTGGAATCAGTACAAAAGACCTGCAGCGACTGACCTTACTTCCAGAGTCCTTGGTTCCACATTCACCCTTATCGTACCACCATTTGTTTTTCAGCTTGTCTAAGATGCCTTGTTCACTGAGTTTCAATACTGCAAGGTTTACAGGAGTTCTTCACGTGGGAAATAACATAAATAACATTATATTATGTTATTTTATGTTATTCAACTTTTAAACTACTACATTCTAAACAAAGCGATAAAGCAGGGATCCTGGCTATGTCAACATCACAGAGAGCAGGCATTCTACCTATTACCTTCAGAAGCCCTAGTCTAAAGCCAGGACCTACCCATATCGCTTTGAGTAATCGGCAGGCGCTGTTAACTGGGCGACAAGCAGGTACTGACAGTACAATCTGCAAGTCTATGAATATAAAAAAGCACAAGGGAACATTGGTTTGGTGGGAAATAATATACTACAGCATCTTACTGAGCAGCATATAAATTTAATCCAACAGGAAACCATCAAATAACAAACAGAAGAATAAATGTGTCATACTGAAGGAATTAACACATTTGCCTCAGCCTTTGTCAAACACTAGATTAATGTTACCTCAATGTAATCTTCAACTGTCACCTACAATACTGCACCACAGTCGCATATGATAGGGTGACACAGACAGGTAAGCTGCAACACGGCAGGATCAACAATTCATTCTATACAGAAATATCCCTAGAAAAACCCTAACTCCTAATTACATTAGAGATTAGAGTCAGATGATTCATGTTGAACAGAGCTTTAGGATAAGCCTGGAAACAAGTACAATATTTCCTGTCCTAGAGTATTTTCTGTTAGCTCCTTAAATCAGAGTTTTGAGTTGTTCTGATTAATAAATTAATAAACTCTAAGGTCAATGTCTAATTTAACAGAATTATGTATATACTGTATGCATATATACAGTATGGCCATATTAATATCCAACTACTATACTGCTGTAAATTGCTGTTGTGAAAATGACTGTTATAGACATGTTTCAGTGTAAAAAAAGCTACACTGAAGCAAAAATAAAATAGTGCATCGATGAGTGACCCAGCTGCTCACAGCCAACAATGTCCCCAGAGGGAGATCCATGCAAAGCATTATGCGGCGAGAGAAGATTACACCACTGTACATCCCTCATAGCCGATCTGGAGAAACGGACTGTGAAGACTGTGCCGTTGTGTTAGTTCAGAAAGACATTGATTAACAATGCAATTACCCAGTAACATGCTCTGTGTCTGAAACTCAATCTAAGCTGCAGTGTGTTGTGCCTGAGGGGAAGGAAGAGCTACTGTATGCAAGTGTGTGTGTGTGATTATGTGTGTGTGTGTGTGTGTGTGTGTGGGTGTACGTGCTTATGTGGGACTCTTGAGGCTTGTTTGGAACATGTTGCTGTAAGTACGAGGGGCCCTAGTAATATGCTACTGGGAAAATAACACTCCAGGCTGCTTTATTCCAGGTAAGCCATGCCTTTCCGCTGAGTCCTGGAGAGCCACAACAAGCCAGGAAACAGACAGAGTACATACCTGTATATGATAAGAGATCGATGGCAGTACAAGAGACAGAGACGCTTTGGTTCACCAGCACACTCCCAGAACCTCAAGCAGGCATTTCCAACGAGCACTGAGCTTAGTGGCTTTAGAAGACACAGCAATGTTAGCAATGCAAACGCTGAATGAATGAAAGTGACTTTCATAGACCTTCAAAGAGCAGAACTCTTCAAAAGAAAACCACAGACAGAGTGATGTGGTAACTTAACACTACTTTATCAGGTGTCAGGGAACCCTTATTTCACTAGCTTTTAAAACCAAAATAAAAAGATGACACTTTGCATCTTAACAATACCAAACAGTATAACTAGACATCGCGTGGCATGGATTGTCACGTGATATCAATAGTGTCATGAGGCAGCCTGCGATTCACAGCCCTATTGCAGCTGATCTGTACAGCCAATTGGTCCGACCTTAATAGTTGTATTGTGCTGCCCTTTATGATAAAATGTATCTGAATTGTAAAGAATGTTATGCCTTTGCCTTCTATATGTCATTTGGTAACAATAGCATGATGCTTCATGTTGCATAGTGTCATGGTTGTGTGAGGGTTCACGCTTGGTGCCACTAGTTTCTATAACAATAACCATTGGTCATTTATTTATAGATGTCTGAAGGGCAACAAAAATGGTTATAAAGGTCATAAGTGGGTCATTGCAGTTGATTAAAAAGCATTTAATGGTGCAGAAAGATAACCTGACATATCAGGTGGTTGTTACGCATAACCATATATAGTGGGCATGTGATTGGATAAACCTGTGATCCAGCAGAGCCAGTTGTTGAATCAACTCTGATCCAAAAAGAAGTCGGGAGACGAGTGAAAATATATTTTCCACTGAGAAAAGCCGTTAGTTTAGATCTATGCTCTTCTAAAAAATTCAAATAGGCCTAAAACTGATGCTATTTCTGCATCTACATTTCAACTTAGGAACCGCCATTGTTGCTATTTTTTTTACTTCTAAACCACGCCCATAGCTATCAGCATGACACTGATTGCTCAGATCAATTGTTACTTAGACTCAGTCGCAATGTTCTCAAAGTTCTCCAGAGTGATTCTCGTGGCGAAGTAAAATTGCAGCTCACAAGATCAGGATGGTCTCGTGAGTCTAGAAAGATGCTTCACTGAAAACATTGGCTAAACTTGATCTGAGCCAGCGTTGTATGAGCCACACGTCAGTTATGGAGGCCAATACTATTTAATATAATTAGAATTCTCACGTTTGCCTGCCAATGCTTAGTCCCCTCAAGACGCCGCTGTTCTCCTCGCCTCCCTACCGGCCTCGGCTGAGCAGCCATTTTGAGGTTTTTCTTGTTAGGTGGCAGCTACTCTTGTGGCTTTAGATCAGTGATTCACTACATGCATGGGGTTCAGGACCCCAGGGTGGCCAGTGCGAAATATTTTATATATTATGCATACACATACTGTTTACTGTAAGGGCGGTTTGAGGGGGCAGACATACAGTAGTTTATACAGTAACCGTTGTTATATAGCTAATGGGGTCTCCAGACCCTTTCCATTTTAATGCATCATCAGAAGCAGGCTACATATAATTAAAATTGTATCACTAACACTATTCTTAAAAATAATAACGTTCACGTTCAATTTCTCTCTTTAATCTCTGCTTATGTGTATGTTTTGGCCATATAAAAATTATTATTTGCCAGACACAAATTTGAATCTTTCCCAATATATACTCATTGTAAAATATGTATACTGCTTGTATTATTTTCATAAAGGAAACAACCTTCAAATGTAATATCTCATAAAGTAAGCTGCCCTACAGGTGTATAAAGATGAATAAATACTCTGTCAACCTTTCACAACTGCAGGGCACCCATATTCAACAGCTAACCACTGCGTACATCTTAAATGTATATGCTGAGAAATTCTACTTTCACAGTTTAAGTACAATAAATGTCCTTCATATGCTTCAATCTCACATTGTACTTTCTGTTTGCCAAGTAAGGGTTCCTTGGTTTGATGTTAGGTGTTTAATATGCTCAGTCAGGTGATCAGTTAATTTGGTAATCTGCCTCAGGGCAGCAGCAGGTCGGTTGAGGTTGACAGTTGGTTTGGTTATGGTTGGGTTATTGTAACAGCCTTGCCGATTACTCCGAACTTTTGTACCCGATTGTGGTGACATCGAGGCTGACCTTGGAGTCACCTCCCCCGCTGCCGCACTCTCCCTTGTCGTACCACCATTTGTTTTTCAATTTGTCCAAGAGGCCTTGCTCATTCAGTTTTAAAACTGCCAGGTTAACAGCATTTCTTGAAACGATAAAACATAACTTGTAAGAAAATGCACAGGTCCGTGAGAAATCTAATGCAAAGTAAGAATAGCACTAATCACCATAATGAAAGCAAGTCTTGAGAATGGTAGAGAGACTACCACTATCAGTGCAGGGGGTTGTGCGAAGAATACTACTGTTAATCAGAATATTCTGATAAAGGACAAATTGTTTACGAATTTAAGGATATAGGGAGCTAAATAAAAGGCTTATATAAGGTAAAGACAGTGTTAAATCTTGGAAAGGTGGCATGGAGGGTTACGTTGTTTAGAATTGAAGTGTGCGGGATGGGGACACTTGTCATTGAGAAGAAAAGTAACAACAACAAACATCATGCAATTAACATTCGTCACAAGTGACAGCGCAGCTTTTAAAGGCTAAATTGAAAAACCGCTGAACTGTTAAATTAAAAGTGACAACACAACAGTCAGGTAGGACAGCACACGGGACAGAGGGAAAGACTGAAGGAAAGAGAAAAGCAGTGATAAAGAGAAATAAATATGAAATGACTGTTAGGCTTAACATTAACATTGAATTTGCTATGTCACACACATAGACATTGAAAACATTATAATTAGCAATCAGCCTTGATATCCCAGTGCATTTAAAGACATACTACTGTACCATTACCTCCACGTCCTTAACAAAACAAGAGGTAGAGGAGAGAATGACAACAGGGGGACATCAGGGTAGGTGGAATACTATAACAACATGGAGAATATTGTTATATTATCCCACCCACCTTAATGCGGAGCCTTTGGGCGTTGCCACACCATAGCCTTTAGAGTCGAGGTTCCCGCCCACTTTCATGGTGTCGCACGGCTTCCGCTGCTCGATGTACTCATTCATGGTGGACTCGAGGAGAAACGCGAACTTGCCCTTTGACTTTCGTACCCGAGCAACACCGTCGGGGGTGGTCTTAGCAAACACTGAGGGCTCAGCGGATTTCATGTACGACCACATTTTCTCATACACCGCTATTTTGGACCGCTGTTCAGGGGAGAAAAGAGGAGTTGTTTAGATTTACAAGCATTATAAAGCATACATTTGATGAATTTTGCGAGACTGTTGTATTTCATGATGGCTTGATTTTTGATTAAGAATACCACAAGGTATTTTGAAGTATTTATAGACATCATGGAATGTCACTGCTTGATATCTTCAAATACTTCAGAAAACGATTACTGCTGAGCTTTAGGAATCCCATCTGCCTTTATAAGATCACAATGAAGCACAAGAATTCGCAAGATTCATCTCCTTCTGTCAGTATACATACACAAAATGAAACAGTATGCTACAGCCTGAGGCTTCATTTTATTAGGGATAAATGAAGATCACACATTGTCTTTGTGCCTGGTTGAGAAAGTATTGGTCATGCATTGATAACTCTATGGAAATTGTTTTCGGTAGAGGGCCACCATAAAGGATAAGCTTAAGACCTTCTATTATTCCATTTCCATCTGTCATTATGGATAGTATTTTCTCCCTTCTGACTTTCTCTTTTTTATTTACATGCATACTGTACAAGCCAACTGGATTGGCTGTATGAATGGGAGAGGGAGTATAGCTTGGAGATGGATCTAACTGGCTTGTTTCATACAATGACATTTTCAGAAAGAAATCTTCAGTCAAAATAAGTCAAGTCTTCAGGTCAACTTTAGACAAGACCACACAACTGGAAAAAATACATGTTACAATAGGGAACTGTTAATGTATTCTGTATATTATGTAGCCTGTATAGATTTATATTGTATATTCATCTGTTATTTCAGCAACGTGGAGCATCCTTGAGCTTAACTAAAAGAGCAAAAATGACAGGGGGTCACAAAAACGATACAAGGCAACACTGCACAGAAGGTGACACTTCAGAGGCTTTTCCCAGTGCCTGAGGTCAAGCTAAGCAAGCGGGTACAATCTGGGGGAGTGCAGTGCTATCTATAATAAGCATCAGTTAAATTATTCAACACTGCTGGATTTCTTTTGCCATATGTATTTCACACTTTAAACAGATCTAGGTCCAGCAGTGACAAGCCAGTTCCCAATGAGTGATACTTTTCTGTACTACAAAGGCAATGCTCTTACATATAAATATATTTATCAGGGCCAAAGAAAAACCATGGGAGTACGGACAAGCTGTGTTGGTATGGCAACATCAGTAATAAGCTATTTGTTCTCCTGTAGTGTCTGTTAACAGATAAGAAGTAATTATGAAAGGAGGTCATATTCAGCACTGACCTCTTTTGACTATAGAGATAGGAGGAACACCTTCGGAGATCGCAACAGCAATACAGAATGTATTCTGGTCAATTAGTATGCATGCTGATGGTTTCATCCCTGCAAACTGTGGACAGCACAACACCGTGACTCTGCGCCATCACTATGAAGACATATTCATTTTCAGAATGAATAGAGGCCCTATACCAACCTCAAATGCATAGGCTATGTATTAATAATAAACAATAACATTAACCTTGCATTGACTGGGGGCTTTGTTGTGTTTATGAATGCCAATGCAGTCTATATTGACATTCATGGAGGCATTTGTCACAGCACATCAGGCCAGAGGGTTAGGTTCAGAGGAGACAGTAACACTACACAAATTAAAAAGTCAACATGATGAATGTTCCCTGCTTTGATGAAAACGGCTTTAAAATGAAGCAATGACTATTCAGTTTAAATGCAAATGCCACGGGAGGGGCTGTGATGTTTTTGTTGACAACCTTGTTAAAGGTATTCAATTTCCATGTGTCAAACATCTTTGAAAGGGACTCAAAGTTTCGGCGGACAATTTCTGTGAAGGCCCGGCACTCATCGGCAGAGGAACGGTGGTGCGAGGGGTGGCTGGGGCACACACGCCCCCTCAAATAAGCAGAACAGAATGGATTCAGGCATTGATTACGGACGACAGAGTGTGCTGCCTCCGTGCTTTATGAAGTCAATTCATCAATATCAGAGCGGGGATGAAGTGAAACTGGAGCTAAATAGGGTGAATCACTGCAGCTACAGTCACCACTCAGGATCTTGGGAGAACGGGATGGAGAAGAAAATAAAAAAAGAGAGGATATTGGAAAGAAGGAAGGAGATGCTTTGATGCTTTGATACCACTTCTGCATGTGCATCATTTCAACAGAATGCATGCGCACGCACGCACGCACGCTCGTTCGCGCACACACACACAAACACACAACACACACTGTAACAAATTGAAAGTCACCTCTGATCACGCTTAAAATGTAATAATTCATATTCTGATCTACAGTGGTCATTTAAAATTCAATCACGAAATAATGACTGGAAAGTCCATCTCAGTAATTAAATTGAATATTGTTTGCAATTATAAATACAGGTTTATACATAGGAAACTTTTTTAAACAGCCTAATGCCCTGTTGGGACATACTGCAAACTAAGTGCACTATAAAGCAATTAGAGGATGAAATTGGGTGCTAGACACGTGCAGAAGCATATGTTTCTGTACGAGGACCCCTGCATATCTGCCTTGATGCCTCTTCTGTAATTACACCTAACTGTCTTTTAGAACACCGTATTTTGTCCATGATTAAACAATCAATATCATCGTTTAAATCAAACATGTGCCATAACTAACATTCCAGGAATGGCTTTTGAAAGAAGAAAGCCATGATGCTCTTTGCAGGGTAAGTTAGTGGGATATGAATAATCTGATGCGATGTGTGCCTACTGTATGTACAATATGTGCACACATACACAGAGAAACACAAGCTCACAATCTCATAGGCTGGATGTGGGCCCAATCCTATTACTGTAATACACCCTACCCTGTTTATTTCCCTGCATTCTGAAGAGAAAACGCTTATTGGGTTGGAATTATTATTTCATGATGCAATGAAACATACTAAAAAGTCTATAGATACAAAGAAAGGAGAGCTGGGGTTGTGTGTGTTTAACATTCTCCCACTGAGCCAAGCCTGTTTGAAAAAGCTTTTGTTGTTCCAAAATTTGCTACCTCGGTCATTAAAATGCCTGGGAACGGTCCCATGATTAAAGTTCAAAGTCAAAGCAATGGCCCTCTCCATTCCAAATAGCTACTTAATCTGTATTGATTCTAAGTTACACATCATTTCCCAGCCTCTTTCCGCTGCTCGCCAAACTGCGGCGCATGTAAAATTATTGTTCGCCTGTAGCTTCGGAGGTTTGTTTCACTATGGTTCATCTCACTATTCCTAACTGATGTAACCGGTGTTACACTTCCTCCTCGCTAGTGTGACTTTCACTTGCCAGGACTACCTGTATCTTAAGCCTGCAGGAATCTAGTTGCGGCTTGAAGGGTGTACTCTGCCATTGAAGTGCCATATGGCTCGCTCGGAATACCAATTACATGCCTTTGACGCTCATCGCGAAACAGCATGACCACGCTCCGTGTCTGTCATTCCTCCTCATGTGAAGTTCGACAAGGCCCGCGGAGAGCTGTGCTTCCCCTTGGCGGTTAGCCCTATCTCACACCGGTCTATCATCAATTGTGTCAGCTTCTTCCTTTATGCAAACAGGCTTTAATCTTTGTTGTAGGGGGCTCTCCTTTACTCAACGCTGCTCTGAAACACAAAGTGACACCAGCTCAGGGTCGGCATTCTAATGCGCTGTGCCTGACTGCATCGCTGCTGAACCATAAAGGTTCCTCTCCTTTTGTAATTCTCTACCTTGGCCCTACGTGCAGTAGTTCCGCATTTTGCATTAAAGAAAGATAAATCAGCATCTCAGTATACATCATGCCACATCATGTATGAGCAATAGTGTATGTGGTGCAATAGCTGAGACGTGAAATTGATTTTCACGCTTAGTAAAGTGCTTTGGTGAGTGCACCCATGCTTCTGTTTCCATCTCCACCACACCTTCAAGTTCAAAAAGATGCATGATGTTTGCTGCCGTGGTGTTCTCTCTTTTCTCCCTCGCTCTCTCTCTCTCTCCCTCTCTCTCTCTCTCTCTCTCTCTCTCTCTCTCTCTCGCTCTCTATCTATCACACGCACACACACACAAATACCTCTGCTTCCAATTTCTCTGCACAATTATCATTCCTTTATTGTTACGTTGTTTAATGAGGTGCATGAAGGGACAGCCAATGTGTCTGTCTTTGATGGTCTCACCCGAGTCTTTACACGTAATTAAACATCCACATCAACCCACTTCCTCATCTCAGACATTAATATGATCCCGCTTCCATTGCAATGTACTTTTCAAAATGGAACAGCTTGGAGCCAAACTGTTTGCTGGCATTAAACCTGATCAAGAGGATAAACACCACTTCCTCGGTACAACTCATCACTTTCTAATCATCCAAAACACAAATATTCAACCTGCTGCATGAGCAGATCCACGACAGCTGCCATGTTGAAGAAGAGCAATGCAATGCTTGAAGCTTTCTTCTGCTGTGTCTCCGCGCAGACCAGCAGGCAAGAGAAAAGGAGTGCCCAACAAGAGGGGTAGCCTGGATAAGATGAGCCAAAAACAACTAGCCAAGTGCCTAAAGTCATTCAGTCTTCTACTAGACACAGTACAGCCAGTCTCCTAGACCAGCTGTTCTATTTGTTGGCAGAATCAAGACTTTCTGGAAACTACTGTGACAACTGACTGCTACAATAGAGATCTTTTTATAGATCTAGATTTATTTGTTAAGACTAGCAATTGTAGGTCTGATGGAGACCGAAAATCTTGCTAAAGATATCACTGCAATTTGCATCTTGACAGTTTGCTTTAGTTGGCATGTTTACATTGTCTGACTAGACTTGTTAACAAACAAAAATAGTATTATTACACATTGAAATGTGTAAATGTGTAAACATGTGTATGAAATGTATTAAGTTGTGCTCCAGTTGTCTGGCAAAATAACCCAGGTGAAATCATTAAATATTAAATTCATGGGGTATCACAGATGATGGCATATGTCTTGTTTGCAACTTTGGGATCGATTTGAATTTTCCAGCTGTTTGATGCCGTATGTGTCTAATTAGGCCTGAACGTACTTTTCTGAACAGATCTGAAATAGAAGTCGAACACCAATTAATCAGTTTTTTCCTTGTCAGCCCTCTACAGTTTTAATTAAAAGTCCCTTGGAATAGTGGTTCATGTGTCATTTCTTATTTGAAGGCTTAGGCGGTAACTAGGACACTCATTATATGTTATAGGAAAACTTCAACTCCCTAACCACACCTCAGTAGCATCCACCAGTAGACCTCAAGGTGACTCCATTGTTGGGATAGGGAACCAACCAGTAATTGGCAACCCTAAGCTCTGTGATGTAGACACATAAAGGTGTATCTTCCTAATTTAGCATGCACCATGATTTGTCTTTCAAGAGTGTTGAAACACTCTCTCTTGTCATAGAGGTGGTGCCTACACTGAAGTCAAGTCAAAGTATTAGCAGGTAATTGGACCACCTTCTTTTAAACACAGGCACCCAAATGCTGTTGGCAACAAAAGTACCCACAGGGACACTATTAGTTAAGGTTCGAGTAAGGTTCTGCAACAGCTAACAAATTAAGAATTCAGTCCACAAAGCATTTGTTTTGGTCTGAGATGCTGGTGCTCTACTGCTGTATGACTTCTAGTGGCAGAAAGCCATACAGAACCACTTTAAGCAGTTGAAATGAAAAGCACCCATACTGTTCACCCATACTGTGTGTGGTTTAAAAGACATACTGTACTGTAGAATGTTCAGTTTACTATCAAGCCATCTTTTAAAGACCAGTCAACTGTATTTGTGAATATTAACTCCAATCCTTGTCCTTTTCCTGAAAAATGTGGGTCTCATTTGGTATTATTTTCTGTTGTTCTGAACAATTCAACCCAGGGGTAATACAAATGAATAGCACATCCTGCCAACATTCTGCAGCTGTGAAACACATGAATTGTTCCTCTCCCACTGATAAGTAATGAGGACGACTAAGATAAAAGATTTTGTATTGTACTGTATACTTCTTTTGTCATCACAGACTGTTGTTTCATTTATTCTTCATAAACTTATTGCACTAGTTCTAAATTTGAATGGATTTCTTTGTATCAAACCATACAGTAAGTTAATTACAGGCTTCTCGGGAGAAAAAAAAATCATAAAACATGTAACCTTTTTTTGCTTAAAAATAGGATGTGGGTGGACTAGAGAAGCGAATAATTTTTGGGTTCGGCTTTTAGTTAATTTATTACTTAATTGCATGCACTAGACTCACACTGACAGACGCGTTGCTGATTCCATCTGAACCGTCTCTCAGACTTCTCTTTTTGACCTACAGGGCTTCTCCTCATCAGGTCCAATTTGCCAGTCACAGTCAGCTAACTAATTATATTTTATGAGCTGACCCCTTTGAGCTTCAGCCTGACGTGGGCACTTTGATTAGGATCCTGTTTTTATCACCTCTGAGACTCTTCCATGTTGTTATCACACTATCTGCTGACAGCCCCAGTGCCTCAAGGTTGCATATTGCAGCACAGATGCATACATTTCACATTCATCTCACAGGAGTTTAAGATATACTTCCTTGGCAATATGCCTCACCTGGAGCAGTCCAACACAGAGCATAAACTAAGAGTAAAAGTAGCAGGTTATTTAAAAGACTTCAGCATTCAAAGACGAAATCCTGGGTATTGACAGCACTTACCCTAAAGAACTCCTTTGTTGAGCCTGAGTCCAGAGTCCCATACGCTATCTCTGTCTGCTTGGCAAGGTCCTCTGCGCTCTCAATAGGAGAAACCATTCTCTCCACGGTGAGGAAGGCAGCCAAGTTGGCTGTGTAGGAAGAGATGATGATGAGGGTGAAAAACCACCAGACACCACCCACAATGCGTCCTGACAGAGACCTAAGACAGGAAGGGCATAAACAGAGAATAGACAACAGAAGAAAAGTTATACTATCAGCAGGCCATAACACAGCACGTATAGCCTGGATAAGAAATGTCCTTTAATCGCCCGTTGTGGGTGATATCTGAAAGTCTGCCATATATTGTGGTGCATCAGAGTGCTTTGGAATTAGTGATCTTTATCATGTCTACAGACATACATTGTTTCACAAATACAATGTTGGTGTAATTAATAGATTATCTGAAAATAACACATTTTTATATGCCTTGAATATGGACAGACTATGGGCCCTACTTTCAGAGTGAAGATGAAAGCAGTGGTGCACAGTGTGCATCTACGGTGTGGTGTGGTCAATACTGTTTTGCTAATTTCAGGACGTGGCGGTGGCAGTAATCAGGCACAGTTGTAAAATTGTTGGACTGTAATTAATACATTGTAAGTAAGAATGTTGGGTGTTGTCGTCAATTACTGTAGCGCCAATAAAAACAATTTCTCATTCCCTTAAAAAGAATCATGGCAACTCGCCAGTTGCATAATAGAGGTGAAAGTCAAGACCGGTGACAGAAAAGCTTCCCCCAGGAGGAAACTGATGTCCTTGTTTGGGAGGCACAGAGTCGCCAAGTACATATACAGTATGGCACCTCTATACGCCTAGTGTTATGTTGGAAGACAATAATACATGTGCACATTTTGTTTTGTGATTAAAATGGTTAGCAGTATGTCAGAAGTAATTCACGAAATAGGCCAACATAACATAGACAAAAGTGACGTGAGCTGCACCTTGGCCTAAATCCCTACTGCACCAAACAACGGCTGCAAAATTGTCAGTGAGAATCAGCCTTACGCCACCGTGAAACAATAACCCTACAAACTTCACACTAGGAGTTTCACTAGGCAATTGTGTGGTTACATACAGCAAAAATACAATTAGCATTTTTTTATAAATACTCTTGTTAACAGAACAAACTGCTTCACAAGCATGAATTAAGAGGTTAGCTGGAAATAAATATTTGTAGGCATATATATGCATTAGACATGAATAGTGGTGCATTTTGCTGATGTAGTGTGGGTCATGGCCACTTTGCAGTTAAGACAGCTACTACAGCAGAAGACTGCTTTCGGTCACATCGTGGTGGACAAAGCCATGCCTAAAGCCATTTATGCACTTAAAGTGGAAACAAGTAGAAAAGGTGCAATTGTATTCCAGTATCTAAGTGGCTGTAACTGCTAACTGTTTGGAGCACGTTCATAGATAGGTAGGTATTCATAGAGGTCATTTTCATTGAAGTTACACATTTTCTAAAATTACATAAAAAGAAAAATACATTTGACAATACATTTCCTTCTAATTGTACCTACCTACTCTGTTCTTTTAGCAAGTTCTGTTCCCTTCCCTCCCCTCCCCTCCCATCTGGGACCGTGTTGGAGCTGACTCACCTGGGGGAGATGTCACAGCCCTGCTGCATGAAGGCACCCAGCGAGAACCAGAGAGAATTGAATATGCCAAAGTCATTGGGAGGATCTGGAGGTGTCTGAGGATCTTTGGTCTCATCCTGCTCCTCCAGGTTCCATTCATATGGACTGAACCGACTGACCAGGAACAGAACCACGCTCACGCCAATATAGGCAAAAACTATACACATCCAGATCTCATAGGCCAGTGGGTCCAGGAACGAGAAAACACCGGGCTTGGACTTTTGAGGCTTCTTTATCATAATGGAGATGCCCAAGCTCATAAAGGGCTTGGAAAAGTCTATCACCTCCTCTCGAACCAGAGTAATGGTGAGAGGTGCAACAGCTATATCTGCTCTCTGGAAACAGGAACATGCACAGTAAGCATTAGTCGCAGCCAAGACTTCATGCATTATAGAAACAGTATGTAAAACACAGGTGCTGGCTGCCAAATATCCTAGTAGCTAGATGAAAAAGAGATTAATAAAGAAGTACTCCTCAATTGTGTTTAGCCAATCCCCCTCTTTTCTCCCAAAATACAGACAATGTCTACCTGAGTGACCTGAGGCAGACATGGTCTGTGTGTATGGGACTGTAGGGATAGGGGTAGCCACACGCATAAGGACACAATTTGAGGAGTGTCCCTTTAAGTATTGTTAAGTAATGTTAAGTATGTATCTTAAACACACATTTGAAAATGGAAATTATAAAACAAATAAATAAAAATCGGTTCACACTGAAGAGAGAAGGAACAGTTTGCTGGCAAATGTAAGACAAAAACATCTTTCATTCAATCAATGTAGTTTCTGTGGCATGCCATCAGCAAGCAAATGTTTCAAACTTTGTTGAATCGTTTGAGTCTAAGCCACTGTAGGTATGTTTGGAGATAAATAGAGGGACAATCTGCCTTTTCTCTCTGCTCCCCCTCCCTCCAACATGCACACCACCGCCACAGCTGGAGCCAACTTTAGCGAACACATCTAGATCCAACTTCAGTGACAACTGATCCCTTTAAACTCTCTGTGATCCCTATCCACTTTCAAAGTGACATTCTTGCTCTAAATATAAGTATGTTATTTAACAAGAACAACGATTATTAAACATTAAACAATCACACATTTTTAACAGTTTTAAACAAAACGTTTATGGAGCATTTCATCAGCTAATGTGTTTGCTGAGGCTCGAGCTAGGAACAGTCAGACTATAGTTAGTACAGCTGGATACTCATCATCAAGTGTGCACGCTGGTTGTAAAACACATAGTTGAGAGATGGCACAGTCAATATGGCTATGTTCACATCACATTAGGATCACCCTTACTAAATAAAACAATTCTTAAATCTTGCTGAATACTTTATATAAAATAGATGAATCAATTCAGTGACAAATGAATACATAATAAATCACACTGCCAGCAAACTAACGCAGAGTGAAACCCAAAGGGAGAAGTCCTCCAACGGCAAAGCAGATTTTCAGATATACGGTATATTAAAATGAAATACCATGACCTTATTTTCTATTTCCAACCCGTTTCTCTTTCCTCTTTGCTCCCACAGAACCATGATATATTATCAAATTACATCCACTGAGGTGGTGGTATAATTCTTTCAGTTATGATATGTTATGTCATTTAGTTTTGTCTGTATAATTGTTATTCATTTTATTAAACAGTGATATTGTGGCTAGTTTGTGTGGGATTAATTAAATAACTGCTGTTCTTCGAAGCAGTTACTCGGGAAGGACACATTTGTTGCACACTACAGTATATCATATTGTACACACACATAAATTATGCAATATAAGGTGGGTCTCTAATAAAATGTGCAGAAAATGATTTGAACAAGGTCAAACTCAGAGCAACACAAACAGACCCAATAAACATGATAGTGTTTTCTTTCTCCTGTCAAGAGGGGATCGTAGAGGGCTATAACCATTTAATCCTTGACCAAGTTAAGGCAGCACTCAATCAATGTGGAGGGAAACTGTGCAATAAAGACCAGCCTCAGGCATAACCTTTAAAAGACAACTAAAATCAAATTAATTTACTGGTCAAAAGGTCAAAATGTAGCCAATCATTAGCACCCAGCACACCTGCTGTAAAACGACGAGCCGAGAAAACCTTGACAGGAACTTGATGAGGATATTTTTTTCCCTTCTTCCATTTGCAAGGGAGTGGACTTTTCCCATTTGAAAGATAATTTGGACGCGATACCGCATCAAACCAGGCAATCTCTCTGGCTGATAGTTGGGAAATTGAACAGATGAGAAAGCCTAACCCTCATGCATTTTGTATTTGGCCTCTGCTCAACTATTGTGGCCTTGGAGAATGGAGGATAATTCTGGAATGCTCGAGGTGTTGCCAGAGTCTGTGCACGCTGTCAGATGTAAAACACAGCATGGCCCTCTGTTAATGTGCAAGGTTCACCCTTTATAGAGCACAACACATGTGGATCTTGTTGTTTCTAAACCACAACCACCATTCAGCTGTTGATTTTAAAGCACATTTTCTCAGCTGTGAATTTACAACGCGGCATATCCATCACGCACATCAAACAATGAACATAATTACACAATCCCTTCAAAGGCGTATCATTTTTCATTCATCAAAGTGATCCCAGTGTGTTCGCCATATGGCCACATTGTGTTTACGCACCTACCTCTGTTTTGACTGCGTGAGAGGCATGGATAAGCCTGAGCACAGAAGGGTAAATTGCAATGAACAGCACTGAGAAATGATTTCATTTTCTCCGCCTCAAGATGATCACCAACTCTCCAACGCTCGAGGGTGCATTTGATAAATTCACTCACAGCTGATCTACCTGAGGTGGGTGTTAGACCTTGAACTCGGGCGAGAGCTGCTGAGTTCAAAACGAGTTGGTGAAAATCTTAAGACAGAAAAATGAGATCTCCTCTCATGTTGAAGTTCCTTGCAAACTGTCATGTAATCATTGAACATGAGCTCCCAGTACTCACCCCATAGACCAGTTCACCAACCATCCCGTTCCACGTCTTGGTCTCGGGGTCTCGGGCTCCGTACTTCCCATCCATTACTATAGACAGTTTGTACTTAATTCCAACATGTTTGGCAATCTCAGATGCTAAATCGACGCAGTAGCCTTCATATCTGTCATTCCCCTCCAGATGCATATAATTTTTCTTGTACATCACATAAGGAGCTTCCTGTTGGTTTAAACACAAGCCGGTTTATTCACGCCTGTGCTTTAGACATACAGTGCCCTGTAGCACACATTGACTGCATACAGAGCCTTATAGCACACATTTGCTTGTACTGTGCAATGTGGACCCATGCATGCACACATGCGTCCATTTTACACACACACACACACACACACACACACACACACAAGCATCACAGGTTGTAACAGGTTGGTTTAACAACCATGCTGTGAAGCATGCAGAGATGATGCAACACAAATGCACAGAAGGGCATCGATGGGGTTGTCCCACTGCTGTCATCCAGCTGTAACAGCCAGCAGACACCCAGCCTAATGCACCCAATCAACCCCTCTTCTTTTCCAAGAGGGCAACACCTCTTGGAGTGTCAAGCGGGGTGGAATGTGGAGAAAACTTCTCTCCATGGGAGAGAACAGCAGCTAGAATGTTGATGTTCCCAGTGGGAGCTGGTAGCCATCGATAGGCAGGGTGTGGGTTAGCTTTTAGTAGGGCGGTAATGGAAATGGGGATGGGTTCATAAGTAAATGCCAGTGACAAGGGAGGGATTAGAGAGTTCCCATAGTGTCTGAGCATATTCAAGCACATTGCACCAATGCATAGAGAAAGGCTGTTTTCATTCCAAAGTAAACAGCAAGAAAAAAAGAAAAAGAAAAACGACGAAACAAAAGAGCCATTGTTCGCTATCCATTAAACACAAATACTCCATAAATATATTCAAAATAATTACAAGGGGAGAGCAGGAGCGTGCTATTTTCCCTCCCCCTTTTTTCAAAACACTGGTGCAGCCTGTCTTTTTTTTCTCCTCTTCCTTTGCGCATCATCATTATCAAACAAAAGGACCGCTCTAGGAGACCAGGCATTGTCGTTACAGCCACACACAATTAGGGTGCAAGTGGGAGAGCAATGGCTTGTTTGTTCTGTGCTGAACGTATCCCCTCACCTTGACTTCGCTCAGACTGTTTCCTCCTTCGCCTTAACACATTTACATCCTGACTGTATTTCTCAATGAGAGATGTTAAATGTTTCCCCCTGCTATTGCGTGGCTGTGCGGGCTAGCCTTTTAGAATACAGATGAGACGTAAATGTGTAGAAATACCTACTCATTACGCTTTAAGCGTTCCCTTTCATCTTTTTTGTATCTATTCAAGTGTCTCCCAAGGACACATATGGCATATTATCATATCTGCAAAGCTCAATATTTTAATAGTTATATATAGATAACGCCATTTGATATATAATACCATTTTAAGCTAAATAGACTATGGTACTGTTGCTGGTTATTTAGTCTTATTATTTCTTGAAAATATAAAATAACATCAATACCCAATTACAGTGAAATCCTACACCCTTGGCTGAAGGCTATACTTCAACACAGAAAACTCATAGCAGCAATACAAAATATAATGGAGAAGAGATAACAAAAAAACCTGACACTTCTTATCCCTCCTCCAATACATTATTTTGCGTTGCCCTGTTTGAGAGAACATTGCCGTGTTCTATTCATGTTACGGCCAGTCTATCCCAAGTGTCAGTGAACATTTACTTGATGAGGACAGACAGGTCTACTTACGCATGTGTATGCTTTTTTTTTTCAACATTTTTTGTAACTGATGGAATTGACCATTTCTACCAGTATTGTGATGTCACTGCTACAACAGGCCACTGAAGTATGGGAAATCAAAATGCTTTGGCACCCACACAGATACAGTCAAAACGCTCCTTCCAAGGATGGACTGTTTCAAAGTGTAGTGGATGGGTGCAAAGCAACACAAGAAATACATGGTTCTACCCGCCCAGGACAGAATGTGTCAGTTGTTGGATTCAACACCATGACCTTGAGTGGCAGAATAAGTGGAACATTTAAAACTGCATGGAGAGTGTACCATAATAGTAGTGACCACAATCGTTCGGTTTTCCACCGAGGTATCGTTGTTGACCGGCAGGTCCATAATATTTACAAATCGCTCGTATTCGTTCCAGTACCCAATCTGGAAGAAAAGAACAGAGTGGTTAACAGCATTCCCCCACTCCCACTGAAAACCCGCCTTTCACATCCACTCTGCCCTTGGTGTACGAGGGCACACAGAGCAAGAATATATCTAAGCATTAAGCAAGGTGGCGTGATGCCGGGGCTCATTAAAACAACACTGCACTTCCCAGAGGGCCTTGCAGAGCAGAGTGGTTGGAGAAAAATATTTATACCGGAATCTACTGTATGGATGGCAGAGTTATAAACACTGAATGAGTCTGAATTGCATTCAAAGTCACAGTAACCAAGTAATTGTGATTATACATCAACATCTATTACAGTCGAGACTCATAGTAGGGCTGCTAACTGAGTAGTTGGAATGTGTATGGCACACAACTCTTCCACCTTCAGCTTCCCAGGTTTTAAAGTAAATCATTTATATTCAAGGCCTGTGAACTGCGTACACAATTAATAATTTATCATAATTTGCTTGCGCTTTCCCAGTTTCCCAGTTTCTTATCCATGGCCCTGCCACTGTAGTTAATAGCATCTGTACAGATGTACAGCTGTACAGATGCTTAAGTCAAACCAATGTCAAGTGGTTGTTTGCCCATTTGAAATAATGGCTTGTCTGGCTGATGATGAAACATGTTGCATACAGTACATTGCTGCCAATATCCCTGATGTTGCAGGCTGGCTTTCACCCTTCACATCTGGTACACTTTTTTCTGTTTGTTAGATCTTTGAAGGTTTGCGGACCGACAGGTACAAAACATTGCAGGTTTGTTTACACACCAAATGGTGGCGGTAGAGAACAGTGTACTTTTCCAACTTTTGAGGGTCACAGCGAGAAGAAAAAAAAAGAGTAGGATGGATATGAACAGCTATACAGCAGTTAATGCACTTCCTCCCTTCAGGAAAGCGCACTATTTATTTCAGCATGTATCGGTATCGCCTGACAGTGCTATTTGAGAAGCACTGCTGTAGAGCGGTGCTGCAGGGGGAAGGTTCTGTCACAGAGCACTGCTGCGAAGGCTAAGTCCTAATTTCATCTCCAGCGGTCGGCACAGATATCAACCCATACATCACTCCTGACAGTCACCGCTAAGATGCTTTATCCCCCGACTGTCGCTAGGGTAACTGGGGCTTCGGGTCCTGACAAACTGCGGTCCCTTGCCCTCTCTGCTGACCTGGTTTTGCCTATCCTCTCCGTCCTTGTTCTCGCACTCTTGCTGGCGGTGTGAGGATGACTGAGAGGACTGTGTGATTGCTAATTGGTGAAGTACTGGCTTCAGAAGCCCGGAAGGCAGGCAGCATAATCACACATCACATCAGACTGGGACCGTACTTATCCAGCTAATGAGAGGAGTTGGGAAACGCAGAGCTGCTTCTTGGAACCCAGAGAGGTTATGAAATGAAACCTGAGGTCATCGTATGGTACCGGTTATAACGAGAATGTACTGTTGGGAATCACCTTTGTGAACAGGAGCCAGGAGATTTTCTTGGAACCCCTTTAAAGTAATTGGCTATTCGAGTGGTAATTACTGTCAGAAGGAGAAATAAAAACCATAACTGCTTCATACCGTGGAGCAGAAAATGCTACAGTATGATGTCACTCTTTGATAGTGGGATTGTAATGATCAGATGTGCAGGCACTGTGTATGAGCTGTGGAGCTTGTAATGATTGGCACAGCTCATCAAACCCAATGCTGCTACCTAACAGCGAGAAAGGCAATCAACATCCTTCCTCTCTCTGTCCAACCAGCCTTGACAGCCACATGACAGAACACCTGACTGCAGAAAGCATTACTTCCTTCATCAGTTGAGGGGAACAACAGGCCTCCAGGATAATGCTCCTACTGCACTTAAATCTTCACCTTCTCTATCCCCTTAGATCAAATAGTTCCCACTGAATCTCATTAGAGGGGTTTGCCAGGAAAACACATCTACTAAACCACTGGACAATTCTGTTTGTTAGAGTATATGATCATATATATTTTTATATAATGTCTTGCCATGAAATAGCTAGATTAATTACATATATAAAGGAGCAGGTTTCTCATATTATGATATGTGGGTGCAGTGGAATGAGCCTTCATGTCAAACGGCTGTTAGTTATGTTTTTAATAAAGACCAGGTTTCCTGAAGGAGCCGGGACTTGATTGCTTAAGGCTGGACTCCACTAAGGCGTAAGCAGCCGACACCAGACAACACTGACTGGAACGAAGTCAAAGCCCACCTGGGGATTCTTGACGAGAGCAACTCCCCTGAACTATACAGTCCGTAGCTCATTTGCATGTTAAAGAGGGCATGAGTGTATATTGGCACTTTGGGATTTGAAGCAGTTACGGATATTTCTGGTTCATAATATTTACTTCTTAATGTTTATTACATGTACTGCAAATTACATGCACATTCAAATTATACTGCTTGTTAACTTGTTAAAAAATACAATAAAGATTTAAATGGTTATTTACCTTATTTACCCAAAATAATATTGCGTAACTGTGATATCTCTGGAAAACCCCACACCTTATCTCTTCTGCTCTCGTGGTTTGCACCCCCTCCTCTCTCGCTCAATTATCACTAGCGTACGCTTGGCTTGTTACCGGCTGTGATAACGCACTGTATCTGCGTTAACAGCAGCAAAAGACAGCTGCCGACCTCCAGCGCCTACCTCCGCACCGTGGCAACTGCACCCACCACCCAAGCAAATGTGTGGCCGCGCTGCTGTCGGCTTGGCCACACGTTTGCACGGTGGATTCTACAGTTGCCAGCCTTAAGTCATTACGTGGACTTGATACAGTCTGCCCTGACAGGGTGGGGATGAATGGGTTGTGGTCATCTTACCTTCCTCGGCCCACCTAGTTTCATCTCATAAACATCTATGGTGAAGTTTGTTCTTCGGCCGTAGTTGTCAAATTGGATGTTCCCAGTCATACCTTGTACTTGGACCTGACATGAGGGACAGCGGGAGACACGGGACAATAAGGCAAATGGGTAATAGCTTTGAAACTAGTGCTCTTCATTCATAGCTGGCATTTAGGGAAGGCAGGTGTTCGTGTCCATGACACCACCGCTGAGAGCGCAGCCTGTTAATGAAATGATGGGCTGGATATGCTTTAATAAAAGATGTAGGTTTATGGTAATGAGGATATGGATTTGAATAGCTCTGCGCCATGCATATCTGGAGGCAGCGGGATGAGAGTGTTTCGACTCTGTCTTGCGTTGCCTTCTGTCACTATTCAGCTTTATCATATTTTCACTCTCAATCACATTGTTTCACTCCACCCTGTCCTTCCTTTAGTTACCGGCAGACAAACGTGCATACAGTGTCTTTCTTATCTCACTCCTAGGCCGAGTAGCCAGGTTTAGCTGTTAGACTGACACCTGAAAGGTCCTAGGTTCTAACCCAAATCCTCCCATAACTCTAACCTTATTAGTCAGTATCATTGAGCTACATAGATTTCTAACCCATATACTGCCTACAGATGGAAAAAGAAGCTCTTCTTGAACTCTATTTCTTTGTACCTGTCCACCATTGGTGACTAGTTTTTTTCAAAACCATACTGTACAGTAGTACTTCTAACATGTCCACAAAGGTGATTGTCATCTCTATTGGTAATCTGTACTCTGTATTGTATTCTGCAGTCTGTAGAACGAAATTGTAAAGATTAATTTGTTGAAGTTAAATTATTTAACATTGAGGAAAGGAAGCTACAATTGAGACAAGGCTAAACTCAATTTTGCCATAACTGTAATCTGTAATTTTAATCACTGTAAGTGTACTTTGGATAAATGAGCTAATTGTAATTCCTTACCGTTTTGAGAGCTCTCTCTATGTCAATGCCTTGGCTCCATGGCACAGCGGGATTGGCCAGACAGTCTCCAGCGCTGCCCCGGCGTGACACGTCCACACGTTGGCGCCGCAGGTATCTGAAGGCTTCTGCTATCACTAGGATGGCGTCATGGGTCAGGGCTGATGTGTACTATAGTAAATCATGGGGGATCACATGGAAACATGTTGTACTGCGAGCGCCACAGCAATCTCTCACCTACTGCTTGAAAAATGCCATGTTTTATAACACACCATAGGGAGGATAGATCAAAGGGGCGTTAATGCTGCTCTAATGGTCGAGACCCCTGTAAACTTTTACTACACTTTTAGAACGATAATAATGTGAGCTTTTTATCGACAACACTCAAACTTACCTTGACCTTTTCACCGTATAGGGCCTTGCTATTTGTTTGTTAACCACAGCACCATGACAAAATCTAATTAAATGCCATTCAAAATCCACTTCTTTCTTGATCAGTGTTTAATTAGATGTAAATTAAATCTGCTATATAACCTTGCCTTGGACTGCCTATCAATATATTGATTGCTGGGAGGTAGTGAAAGCAAAGAGGAGGAAATAAGAGGAGGATAGCAGGGAAGGAATGACAAATGACAAAGTGTATGGAGGATGATAGGAGAGGAGAAGGGGCGAAATCTGGACAGAAGGAACTTCAGAAGAAATGGCGGTTGTATTCAGCACACACTATGAAAGGCCCGGCTGTAGCCAACTACCTTCAGAGGGGTGTTTCGGGCTTCTGGGAACTCTCTTTCATCTAGTCGCTCCCAGCGCTGAATAAACTGCTGCACAATAGGGTTCTCAGGGTTGATTATCTGGAACCCAGAGATGTTGGCTCCTCCAGCAAAGACCTTGTCCAAACTCACATTGGAAAATCCCTGAGATCAGACAGCAGGAGAATGAGAAGAAGACATTTCTTTACTGTATACTTAACAACAACTGCAGTAACTATTTTGATATGAAACTGTAGCACACAGTAGGCTAACAAAACATTTAAAAAGCAACGACAACAACAACAACAACAACAACGCTGAGCTAAGAGCCGATGAGAAAAATATGTGTGTTATTACATTGTATGAAATGTTTCTCTTCATGTGTTTATTTTTATACAGCCAAGGTAATGTCAGATTAGGTTAAATCAATACATTTTGTTTGATTATGTTGGCCTACTTTAAATCTGCTGGCTTTGCTGCAGAAAGAAATAGTAAAAACAAAACATTTTTATATATTGTGACAACTAACTGCTCCAACTGTCATGTGGTTCAATTCTGCAGACAGGGGTCATGTCAGTGTGATGTCTCTCTATGGTCATATTGTTTTTCAAGTGTGTTATGGAGTACAAGGTCTGACTGCTGTGTAATAACACATACAGTATTAAAGCAGGGACAACTGTGGGTGAGTGAAGGGTAGGTCTTTAAACACTCGCACGAACATCAAAACAGAATGAACACTTTCCCAACAACAAATAAGAAATCACCTATTATGTCTAGGGTGGGGGAAAGGGGGGGATATTTGTCGCATTTTACTTTCTACTATTCTTTTCTGAGCACATACATGCAGCAGTCTGACTGCAGGTTTTATTGACAAACTGATTGGCTAAACAACACAACCTTAACATCAGGCTCCATTAGACAACATACAGTAAATCAGGCCTACAGTATAGGTAATCTCTCCTACATAGTCCAGCCCTATCATATGCAAGGTGGAGTGGGTTAATTTACCTTCCAGGAGAATGGCATGATTGTTACTTACAAGATTGGCCAGTATGTAGTGGTAGCCACGGCTGTTCTTCCCCAGGGCCACAACCTGTCGGGGAGAGGATCGATATAGTAAGCCAACCATGAGATGAGAGCCAATGTGCAAGACTACAGTAATTTCTGTAAACGAGCTAAACTGCTGGTAGCTTTGCAATTGCAGTCAAAACAAAAGGATGTCACCTATGGAATAACAACAGAGAAGGAACAATTAACGTAAGGGTGCATTTAGTGTGCTGAACGTTTTGAACGTTCAATAAACTTTTTTACTGAATGACCTTGAAACCTCAAAAACGTTTGAAACGTTTGAAACGTTTTGCCGGGCTTGGAGAGTATTGCTCAATAACGTGTAGGAAGTATAAAGAATATTTGGAAGCTGTTAATGTTTTATTGGTAGGCTTAGCCTATTTGTGAGTATATGTCATCATCATAATTTAGTGCTAGTACCAAATGTCGCTTTCATTATGATCTTATTTCATCTTAAATGTATGTCGTCTATTTCTAATATTAAATGCATGAAATATAAAATTGTACTATGTTCACAGAACCATTGTGGACAAATACATCCTTAAATTGGAAGAGGTCTAGTGCGCTATGCACCGCCCATCATCTTGTGCATCTACAGCTGATAATACAACAGTAGTACACAAACAGTAGTACACAAACCATCAGTTTGATGTTGTTCAACCTACTACAGCCAAACCCCTCCCTATTTTGTAACCTGGCATTCAGTCCACTACTGTTCGAATTCATTAAATGTGTAGTAAACGTTCCACCATCCCGCACACAGGGTAAGTGTTAATTAGGGAGGAGATGATAATGAAATAGTCATTCAGAACATCCTTGAACATTTATCTCACTTTGAAATAAACCCCGGTGCAGTGCAGGGTAGTATGCCCTCGATAAGTTAGGCCAAGTAGAAATAATTCAAAGGAATTTACAGTAAGATGTAGAGCTGCCTCTGCATTGAAAGCTCACAACTTACCAGCATAACAGCATGTTTCAACCCACGCAGCTTGTCTGAAAATAGCATACAGTATTGTAAGCCATTCCATCACAATGATTCAACCATACGTTGTCTTTTATTTTGCTGTTTTCTCTCTTTTTGTTCTGGTCGCTACAACTCATCATTTTGATTCTCTGTACATTACAGACTGGTCACACTCGTGAGCATGGGTTTCTCCACAGGCCTCGTGAAGTCTGTTATTTATGAGTTCCCGGTCTGTTGCGGAGTGACTTCTGGGTGGTTGCCATGCAGAGATTGACAACCACGTCTCAGTTTTCATCTGTGTTCTACAAACACAGCAACACAAGCGTACAGAAAAATCAGCATGTTTGCACATGTTCTGGCTCAGACTCTGTCACAATAGCAAACAGTCAGTTTATCAACTGTTTGCGTCTGTGTGTTAGCCGGAGGGCTTCATGGTGGTTGGAAATTACATATTTGTTACTGCAGATCATTAACAACATTCCTGCAGTGTAGTGCAGAGTGATGCAAAGTAAACCACTATCTCCACATTTCTGGCACAGTATAGAACCTTTCTGGCAGGCCAATATGAATATAATGTGCTAAAGACACACAAAAATAGCAAATCTGCCATTTAAACAACAGTTATTTTATTCCAACAAGTGACCTCTACCCCTCTGAAATCAGATATACTTAGCTACTGGCTTTTATTTCAAACTGTATTATTTTTTTCAAAATGATTATTATTAGGTGAACTACTGTATACACTCAGGGTGCTCCAAGATTCACCATAATTAATAATGTAATCCTCAAATAAGGCAGCAAATCATGGAAATCTAACTAAAAAAGTGAAATAACAATTAAATAAGAAATACGTTTATCTGTTGATTATTATAACAGTAAATTACAATATAGTACTAATGAGTAACTCCAGGCTCCATCCAAACATTACCATTTCCATATTGAAATTGTACTGCTGTCGGACAAGACTTCCTCTGACGTGTACATTTCCTTTGAAAACACCAGCAACTTTGCACACCTCCACTGTGCATTAACCTTGCCATAAAGGTCTTCTCACAGCAGCTCTAGAGCTGGGCAAAGACAAGCCTCACCCCCTGCCTGTAGCCGGTAGCTCGCAGCCAGCCTGGCAACACCAACGCACAGCAACCTTGCGCTGGGGCACAGCGTGTACCTAATAACAGAGATGCAGCGCACCTCCAGGCCAGACCACACCGCTTCCTCGCTTTTTAATTAGGCAAGAGTGCTAGACCTATGTCTTATTAAGATGGACAGATTTCATTGTTTGGATAATAACACGATTGCTGTCATTGTAAGACTCCTAATACAATTCCATACAGTATAATACATTTCACAAATGTGCCACACAATTTGATAGCAGATTTAGTTCAGGGAAGGAACAATGTATCTTTCAATGTGAATTTGGAGCTGACCTTCAAAGACTATAGAGGTGTGCATTGACAGAATTACGTCAAGTGGTGACCTCCTAAAATTACTTTTGACAATCTTGCTAATAAGTTTTGTGTCCTTTAAATTGACAGAGCTACTTCACCCAGGTCAAATTGAGTTTTAGATATTGTCAAACATTGTCAAACATAATACAGTATATTATACGTATAATACTGTATATGCCACTGTGGTTACTTCTTGAATACGGACAAATCTATTTGGCATTCTAGATGCCAACATAAATGAAGGAATACTAATTATTAATGACCTACTTCCCCCATCTGTCTGTGAAACACACACCTGCCTTCTATGGTAGAACGTGAACTGGTGATCTTTACCCTTGCAGTCCTTCTGAAGATACACTTTGCCCAGGTAGTTTAAGATACAAAAACTAAACCAACTAAATGCACTGCTCAAACTGTAGATTAATGTAATTACATTATTAAAGGCTAGTTGGCGACACAACTATGATAATGAAACACTTGACAGTATCCCAACAACTTGATTTATGAATTATATCACCAAGTCAAAAACATGGGCGCCCCCATGAGGCAGTGTGTAGCTGCATGTGTAATTTAATAGTATTTATTTTACTGAATTTCATTTTTGCCTTTCAGGGCTTCCATTCTTCTATGAAAAATAAATACAATACAGAATGGACCCCCTCCAACCCCCCAAGTGTTCAATATGTGGACCTGAAACAAAATCAGTAATCTGTACCTACTTGTTCTCTATGTCCAAGACCAAATGTGTCTAAGATGTCTTCACCCTCAATAAGCCTTTTCATTTACTCTCATCCACACTGACCCTCTCTAGCTAGCAATGCCTTTTGTTCTGGAGGGCTTCTGTTCCCGTCTGGAGTTTTCTCTAAAACCAGATGGGGATAGACAGCCTGTGTGACCTTGACTTCACCCTCAACCAGACTCAGCTCACACAGCCTTGCAGAAAGGGAGCCCCAAATGTAAAACTACAGCTGCACATTTAGAACTAATGCTCAATAAAAGCCAGGCAATTTTCTTCAGAATCTGACCTTTCCACTGTAGAGCTTGACAAAACACTGGGAGAGAGAAACTGGAAGTGATAAGTTCCCAGGGGTTTGTAAATATCATGAGTTTAATTCAGAGATATAGTAATTATGATTCTGAAATGAACTTTTACACACTTAAAACAAAATAATTACTTATAATAATAATAATAATAATAATAATAATAATAATAATAATAATAATAATAATAAGGTATTATACTAATATCCCATG
>JAODUG010000002.1:2502641-2516944 GCA_027564795.1 Aphredoderus sayanus | reverse complement strand
TTTATTTATTAGCTACGTTGAAAATACTCTCCGAAACTATTACCAGCACGAAGAGCTCAAAGTGAGTTCAAATCAAGGATGTGAAATAATATACAGGCGCAGTGAACCGAGTGAGGAGCTATTTTTGATTATTACGTTTTTAAAGGAGTGGATACTTTAAAAATGCATGACTGGAGAGAGAGAGAGGGAGAGAGAGAGAGAGAGAGAGAGAGAGAGAGAGAGAGAGAGTGAATAAGAGAGAGAGTGTATGTTTGGGTTGCCATGTTAGTGAGAGTGTATCTCAGATGCAAAGCTTGAGACTACTGTAGGCCTACATGACATTATCTTGGAATACAAATTAATTAATTAATTAGTAACCAGGCACAGCACATGCCAAACCTACAATATGCACTGATGCACATTTTAAATATGATAGTACATGCGTTTTAAAGTCACTTTGTTTTGTTGACATGAGATATCTATACTATAGCCTTTAGAATGTACATGATTAATTCTGCACATTCAGAAGTATACTCAGATGTTTCAGTAAAGAGACTTCTCCGGTCTATCTAAATATATAGATTAACAAAACATAACATACCTTGTTTTGTATTATTTATTTATTTAAGTATTTTGTATTAATTTATTAAAACATTTTGTTTTTTTATTTTGATCTTGTACAAACTTGGACATGGGGAACATGCAACAGTAAATCAATGCATCTACTCTGGTCAGGCTACTATCCAGGTAGATTTGACTGGAGGATCCAATATGTTCTTACTCGACTAAGCAATCAGCTCTTTCTCTCGTCATTAAATGTGAAACAGTAATTGTGTGAGTCTGGCAGGACACGAGTCTAACTCTTGGACTAAATTAGTGTAGATAAGGCCTGAGTCAGTACCTCCAGCCTACCATACTGTAGATCCCTTGGGGCAGGCTCTTAAGCAGCTTAGTAAAAGCCTGTCGTATGAAGACATGACATGGAGCTGGCTAAATGGGCTGCGTTGGAGTGCCTTCCATCAACCTAATATATGGGTCACCGTCGTTCATGCCTTAATCCCATTCAATTTATTCATTCTTGGTTATTAATTCTGAGGTTTAGAAAAATGTGTCTCTGTCAGGTTTCAATGTGTTGGCAAGGTGAAAGAGGGTGAATTAGCAATATACATTCTGACAGGTAGTTGGTGCCACCAAATCAATAACACCTGCCAGTTTGCCCATAAAATACCCAGAAACAGTTACACCAGTGGGTCACACTCACTGTGGATCAATTCGAGTGTATCTAGCTTTTTTCTTTTTTTTTTTTTACTTTCTGCAAATATTTTCTTTAATTTGATTCTCTCTCTCACTCTCACTCTCTCTCTCTCTCTCTCTCTCTCTCTCTCTCTCTCTCTGTAGCATGAAGCCACAAAGCCTTTTCAGATATGACTACAAAAGGCCGTGTCAGGCCTTTGTGATGTATGTATGGCCGTGTGAAGTGAAAAGCAGGGTGAGGGATTGGACACCAGTCACAGGAGTGTGCGTTAACCTCATACCGCTGACAGATTACAGATTTAAATATTTTAAATCTCAGAGAGCACATGCTGCTGGTGATGAAGAGAGTGGAAATGACTGCGGTAATGCAAGAGATTAATAGAGATTCTCTGTGGCACACACACATGCACACATGCACATGCATACACACGCACACTTGTACAGTACACACACACACACACTCCCTTCTGACACTGTCCCTGGTTGGTTGTAGTGGATAGATGTTTAACTCAAATTTCAGCATCATTTATAGGCTACTTTTTACTTGTTTAATTTATCCCCCTGGGGGCGGTTGCACCAACTGTGGTACATTACTACTAAGACAAGTTGTAGCGCAAGTGACTAGTAAGTTGCACCTTCAGTTGCAACTTTCACACTACTAAATACGTTAACAGCTGGTGTAGCCCTACCCTGATTACTCCTGAACATACATGCCCAGTTTAACGTGGAAGAATGATTTATCGAAACAAACAAATCATTTCTGACGCACAGACCAGCATCAACGTCGTGCAGTTTACATGCCTTGACAAGGCTGCCTACCATCCATGGGTATGTTAATACAACTCGATGAGGCATATCAAAATGGCTGCCCCATAATTTCAACGAACAGTTGGACATCAGAGTGAGTTCATTCCAGTTCATTCCATAGGCTACAATTTCGTGGTTTCTGTTTTTATTGGAACAGTTTAACTCTCTACTGTAAGTGTTATCCAGGCATGATACCTTGTTGAACGTCTATTAACTTTCATGTCCCATTTTTTGTTAAAACTCTGTTTAAAACAGAGTGTATACATAGTGTATATTTGATATTTTAAATGAAAATAGTTTGCCATTCCTGAACTAAGCTTTGTAATCTCCAGATGGCCTTTTTCCTTCCACTTTCCCCTCTCAACCTTTTAATAATTTAATTTAATCACTTTTTTACATAACATTTTATAATATAGGCTACCAATACTGTATGTACTGTATATATTTTTAAATTCAAATCTATTTATTGCAAATATTTGCTATCCTAATGAACCCCAGAGTGCTATTGGAATACACTTTGCTAACCTATACTTTTACAAAAATAGATTAAAAATGATCCCCTTTTCAAAGGTTTCCCCATGTAATTCCTACCATTAAAACACAGTTCCTGTATAATGTATTTGTTTCTCTTCTCCTCTGAATAAACCCCTACAATGTACCTAGTTTTACTCTATTTTTATATTTCTCCTAGTCAGCCTTGACTAATGCCTAATGTTAATTATACATGTATGTCTGCATTCAATACTATATCTCTACTTATGTTATACAACTTGTTTTACAGTTACGTATATCGACAAGGTGGGTTGTCATTGAGTCATATCGGTGAACTTAGCCATATAGTAAATGACAGAATAAATAGTTAATAATATATTTAAATGAAGCTGTGTAGCATTAGTAAGACATCTAGCCCAACCATGCCAAAGACAAGCAATGAAAACAGAAGGTTATTTATTAGTTATGTGTGTTTCCTGCAACCCAGAACGCCCAGATTTCCATGCGGCTCCACACCTTGCATGCTCTGCTCATGTCCTGGGATAACGCCACAAAAAGATAAAATAACATTCCTAGGCTATACAGTAGGTGACAAAACCTAAAGATTTAAAATATGTTGTAGACTTAAAAATATATATAATACTGTATAAATAATAACAATATTAACCATATTGTAAAGGTGCTGCACACTTTCTATTGGTTGTCTGGACAGAACTGCTTTTGACTGTACTACCACCTTTGGCCAAGCAGGAAGTAGTCCTCAAAAGTCTGAGCCCCAAAATTAAAGAGACACACTGGCACTAAGGGGGTGGGGCACAAATTAGCCAATCAACGCAATGCAATAGCTGGAAGTTCCCAAAATGACTCAACTGAGATAATACAGTTCAAAACATTTTCATATACAGTACATTCTATTTTTTTAAGTGATGGAAAAGCCAAATACATGTATACATGTAGCCACCTGTTCTGAATGAGCACTTTCGTTGCATGCCAACACCAAATACTGTAGTACTGTAATGCCTTTGGATTGTGGATTAAATCGATTGTAAACAATGCATTAGTAATAGTACTGATGGTTGTGTGTTTGCTGGAGGATTGTCTTATTTTGATGATGCCATGCAGACCTACTCCTTGCTGATGTCTATTTATAGGTCTTGCCAGTTTGGCAGTGTTTCCTGATAGCCTTTGAGGACAGCGACATTTCTCCATCAAGAACAGGGCCCATCTGTGCATATATTCCTCTAAAAAGAAGCCATCTTCCACAATTATAGCTTTTCCCAACGATAGCATCATCATATCATCACTCTGACTAAGAACAGTCTCCAGGAAATTGACTTGATATTAATCTCACAAAATTACCAAGAAAGGAAATTAGACTGGGGAATTTTCTCTGGCACTGATTGTATTTTAAAGAGAAAACATATTTATGTGTGGCTCTTCAGTCATAATCATTCAACATTTATCCTGATTACGTGACAAACAATGCTTTATTTACTAACAATTCTAAATACACCTGGTTTCTGGTCCTAATACATTCCCTTTAACTCGCTGTATCTCAGTACATTGATACATATCCAGATTTACCAGAAAATCTGGGGCATTACAGAAATAGCATGGCTGACTCTCCCAAGATGGCAGTTTTGATGAATTTGTGGCTGTAGGTCACCATAACAATGATCAGAGCCATAGGAGAGATTAGAGGAGAGCTCAAGAACCTGATGAGTTCCTTGTTCATGTATTGTCATTACTCTAACTACATGAAATCTGGAAGTTTTTTCTTCAATGAGTTTGGTGATGTGGGTGAAGACATAATGCCACAGGCCTCCTTTAGGCGAATTTTTGATCCTTTAAGTTGCCTAGATTTGAGGATTTTCCTAAAACTGTCCAAATGATTTGCTCTAAAATCCATAATCACTTTGCTTTTTGTAGGATGCTACATCTATGTGGGATGTAACATGCCAAACGCGGGAAAGACATTCATTTTTAAACGTATCTATCGGGTGAAGGTACTGGTTTCACATGTCAGCATACAGTATATTCTTGTTCAATATTGGCCAGTGAAAGTAATGCAAAGTGATTATCACAATTACTGGCAGAGGTTTAATTCTAAATGCACAATAGTCTTAGTTCTCTCATAGGTTTGTGTGCCCACTGAAAACTTCAACTGGATTTAAGTACAGGTGTTGAATGACAAAATAGCAGTGGGCAGTTAGTCCTGAAGCCAAAGAGTGAAATGTAACTGACGGATGAAAACACTTCGGTAAGAGTAGCAAGAATGGAGAGGGGATCAGAGAGGATAAGACGAAGGACAGAAGGAAGAGGCAAGATTGAACAGAAAGAAACAAGAGGAAAATGGTTAGGTTGGAAAAAGGTAAGCTAGGATAAGCCTTTTGACAAGTGAGCTCTGGGCTGTAGAAAGCCAGTCAAACAGTGCTTTATATTGTTTTATTCATGTGGTGGACATTGCTGTTTTACCATCTACCATTCACAGATAATAAGAATACAAATGCTACTGAAATTAATTTTTACAGTTTCACAGTTTTAATCTTTCAATTTAAGACTTCAGATCTTGATGTTGTGTTGACATTTACTAAATGATTCAATGTCTTCTGAGATTACAAAAATTACTAGCATTCTCATCTGTTATTCTCTTTAATCACATGCTCTTTCAAACCAGACCTGCTTCATACTAATGTTATTTAAAATTCCACAGAATATCAACTAAAATAAATAATAAATAAAAAAGCAAAAGATAATAAGCATACATAAACATAAGCATTCATTGACATAATCTTTTCTGGTGGCCATAATCTTGATAATATACATTATAATGTTAATTGTTAGTGCTGTAATAACCTTAATCCATTATAAAATATGATATTGTATGTACTATATAATATCTGAGAGAAAGCGTGTCCTAGATGTCTTCCATGTCTGTTCCTGTTATAGATTATGGTATGAGGCTTTGTTTCTTACTAACAAATAGCTGGGAAATATACTTGCATAGCAAGACATTAGAGCTCAGATTGTATTGTATGTCAGACTGTCAAACTGACACAGATCATTTTACATTACCAGATGAAAAATTCCTCAATGAAAAGTCATTAATCTCACCTATCAACCATTTTGCTGTATCCAATAGACTATTGTTCAGTATGAAAAGCCAATCCACAACTGACCTAATACGCCATACTGTATATCTGCCCTTGTTTCCTGCTATGCTTTTTGGAAAAAGGAAATAAATAAGTATGAAATTTCAATGCTATCCCAAAATACATCAAAAATGTGACATGATTCCATAGGGACTGAGCTTTGTGTCTCTGTTGCCCACGTTTGCTTGATGTTGATGCTTTGCTGTACAAAACATCTGCATCATAAGTAAAGTCCTGCCCATTCAAATCCATTAGTAAAGGTTCAAAGCAGAGGACTTTTCTGACTGAAATAACCCATAGAGGGTTATTTGCTCTTTACATTTAATTGTTCAACCCAGTGTGAATGGAGTTTTTCTCCTAATCTCAGACTTCCACCCTGTACGCACTCAAACACAACATGCTGCTTAAGATAAAAGCAAACACATCACTGGAGCATGGACTCACTTGTGGCTGCCTCATAGAGGATATTTATGTAATCTTGGGGAACCAGGGCTGACTCAAACTCAGACTCAGTGCCTGATTCAAAAACTAGGCCCAAGGACAGTAGAACATTTTGCAAAAATCCCGAGTCGACACTGAAAGTTAAGACAAGCAGTACTGAAATAAAACAAAAGCCCATCCCATTTATCTGTGCTGCCCACACAACCTATGGCCTAGATTTACTGCCCTGGGCGCTCACTGCTACCAAATCTTCTGGCAGCCATTGCCACATGTATGTTGATAGTGAGAGCAAAAATCCCACCACAAGGAATTCACAACCCAACGGTCAAATCTCCCAAAGATGGGCTACCCATTATTATCTATAGAGATATATACAGACTATGTACAGTGTAAGCTATTATGTACTGTGATTACATTATAAAATTGTTTTATATCAATGTTTAGTTATTTGTAGTTTTAAAGTTGTCATTAGTATATGTGGCATTAGGAGGTTTATGGATCGTTTGACAAAGCCATGTCTTTGATGAGTAGAGCTACCCCCAGGGGGACAAACCACAATTCCAATTCCATCAAGAGTAAAAGGCCTGTTTGAAAACAATAAAAACAAGCTTGTTCTCATCATTAGTTCTAAAGCACTTAATCCTGCACAGTAGCTGATCACCACTTCCACTAAAAACGGAATAAAGAATATATAAATCTTTTTTTCTTTTTAAATGGTATTACTGTAATCTTATGTCGTTATGGAATATGTCTGCATGAAAGGTGCAAATGCTAAGATTTGGGGCTAATTTATACATAAATGGCGTTTTCCGAGAGACATTTCTTTAAAAAATTTGTGTGAAAAGACAGAAAATAAGGCATTTTAAAATGCTTCATTGCAGTTTGATACAAGAATAAAAGCCACGATGCATTTCATTTGTGCTGAGTGAAGTTTCCCCCCTTGATTTACCTCAGCATTTTATCTGTCGCAACTAATAAAAGATGCAAAAGTCAACATGCTACTGTAACACACACACACACACACACACACACACACACTGCATTGCTACAACAAGGGGAAATACAGTATCTGCATCAGGTGACATTATGGGGCTATTAGGGCTGTGTTTGTGGCATCTTGGGCATTGAGTTGAATGGAAACACTTAAAACTACCTTGTTCTTTCTTAGGTCTGCACCAATTGTGTTTTTATTGTTAATTCCGATTATGGATTTAAAGCCTGCATTTGCGATCTTGGCCAATTTAAGGTTTTTTATGTTTACAGTAATACTTATCAGCCTACAGGGACACCTTTTTGGAGAGAGGTTAGAGCGTGTGTCCCATTGGAGAAACTATTGAATTTTTATCAAAATACATAAAAAAGGGAATAATATTTCTGAAGTCTAAGAGCTGAGTTGTAGTAGGTTAAGGAGAGGGCCCTTGATCAGCTAGTCATTCTTAAAGCGCCCCTGTGTCTTACTGTACTGTAGAAGATATTGCATTATCAATCAAATAAAACTTTATGAAAAATAAAGTGGATATTGTATTTTTGAAATATAAGAGTTGTAATATACTATGGAGATAGCCCATTATCAGATATGCCTGGTATATCACTGCTTGTATAATTCTTTAAATGCATTTTTAATAAATAATGTATTTGCGAAGTTTGTGAAGTTAATCAAGTATAATTGCCACCCCTTTCTTCCAAGTCCACAATAGTACAGGGCCTGTATTGCCATATTTAGTTTTTCATATATTTCATATTTTGTGGTGCATTTCATGATGCACCACACTGTCTCAATAATCAACAAGTCAGAACTGCAGACAAGTAAATCTAGCACCCCCACTCGTTTGCATCTACTGTGTATACAGTCAATGCTATCTGCATTGTCCTACTGGAAAATGCAGACATGTCCCTGGATAAGGGAGTTTATGCATTAAGTGTAAGTTACCCAAGCCATTGAAACTGGCAAATTGTATGAACCCAATGCTGATAAAAGTTTGTTTGGTTTTGTACAAATACCGATAACAGATACAGATAATTTGTTTGTTACTCACTTACACAAATTGTACTGTAGGTCTTCCTTGGAATTTTCACACGACAGACATGTTTCACGTAAGTTTAGGCTTAGGCTACCATGATACTGTAAGTAACTATAGTACAGTCCTACTCTACTGAGCTATGAGAAGTCAGTTGCTGGGTGCAAGCCTGCCACGTGTGTAAATATGATCAATAAATTGATCGATAGTCTTTAGACTATAGGCCGGTCAGTGCTGATTAAGGTGAAAATCCGTGCACCCCTGTCCTCTACTTGTATTCATGAGTGGCAAAATAAATTAGAATGCTTTTGTACTGAATACATTGCTGTTTTAGCTGTAGTCTTTCAGAATCAGCACAAAATAATTGTTTTTGCTGTAAACTTAAAGAATAGGCCACTATGCTACAGTACATTAATAAATGATATCCCCTAAAATCACATTTTATGTACTTACTATTGTACTTATTTGATGTACTTGGATATTATATGACTTTTAAATAGGTACTTTAACATTGCTACTGTCCAATAAGTCCATGCTTGTTGATGATGTACAGTATATACTATATTTGAGTGCAATTTCTGAATTACTGTATATTAATAAGTGCATATACACATGTGTAAGTATTGGGACTCCCCATGGGCTTATTTGATGCAATGCAGGCTTAGAATGGAGAGAGAGTAATAAATCTTAGTCCCAGTTGTGTGTGGTCTTTGAGGAGGTGGAGACAACCCCAGGCCAAATCTGCCTGCAGTCTTTGGACATGGCCTACTTTTAAGCAGCCCCTCATTAAAGTGCTGGAAAACAAATAGGTTTTGAATTCATTCTCGAGTTTGGAGTGGATGTGCTTAATATGCCTGGGCTTGTCATTTATTCCTTAAACATAAAAAAAATGCACGGTAAAGGACCCCCCACCCCAATTCCTAGTCCGAAAAACCTTTTTGAATTCTGAGGTTAACCTGATGCTGTAAATGAAGTGGTCTACATACAGATCTATAGGTTAGTTAAAACTGTGGGCAATTGTGAGCCCTGATAGTATGTGCCACCTTACGGTTGCCCTTGGGCCCCCTCTGTATGCTGAATGTGTAGTTGGTACAATAGCAGCCCCCTTATTTCTCCTGGTCATTATAGGCTAATGCCTGTGTGTATGAATAATGTCCTGCAGGAGACACTCTAAGTGCAATGTCTAGGACTCAGGCGTCAGCAATAATACTAGGGCAACCTCCCTGCTCTCCATTCCTCTCCTCTGTGTGCAACCACATGGGGGATATTACAGCATTAAAACCCATGAATTGTAGCCATATCATTAGCTCAATGTCAGGAGAATTTAAAAAATGTATTTTTTAACCATGTCAGTCAAACAGCAGAAGCGAAGGAATGAGAAATGATGTGTTTGAAGCATATCCCTGTGTGCACTCTTCAGTGTTTGAGTGACGGACTTAAGCCAATTTGAAACAATAAAACTATCACGTTGGGATGCCACATTCTTCATAAAATATTGTGAGCATATGGCCACTCCTTTTTAATGTGAAGGCAGCTGTGCGATCACAAATACCCTTTTTGTGTCGCAGATCCACGTAAAAGGAAATACGCTAAATGGATCTCTGTGTAAGCCCTCAAAAGCAGAGGAAAGCCCGACGAATGCAGTGACAAAGGATGCATTACCTAATAGATTTGGCAGAAATACAGAGTTCAGGGTGGTCTGATAAAGCTGGGTTACAGTACTTTAATCAATCACTAAGAACACGAGCCAATTTAGGAAGAAGCCTGACGTCCAAGATGGGCTTTCAGACAGGATTAGAAATAGTGAATGGAGAGCAGACACATCAGCCAGATCTAGCGGCCTGACGTTGTCAGGCCATGATGTTTCCTCCTCCATGTGTGATATTGAGGCATGGCTTTACCTCAGAGCCTAAGTCAGATTCATTCTTCCTCGTCTCCTTAATCTGTCCCCCAGTTGCTGATGTTTCAATGAATGCAGATGAGTGTTGGTAACAAGACATGCTGGTGGTCGCGTCTGTTGTTTATTTGCTACCTTGGAGAAAGGGCACAACCGTTTAAGGTGTCTCCTGGAGCTCATCATTATTGGACTCTCTGGGCTGGTTAATACGTTTATGAACAAGCGGCACTGGCCTGTGTAAAGACAACAGAGGACCATTTCAAAGCAGACAAACGGCCAATGCACTGAACCACATCCAAAAGCCCTCTTTTCCTTCAAAATCCAACTGAGTTTTGGAGGGATATAGAGTTGTTAATATCCTAGTGTTCCTGTCACACATCCAAAATCACACGTTCAAGCTCCTGCAACACATTTTAGATGCTAGGCCTTCTGGTGATTCTATTAATTTCAGATTGGCTTGTTTTTGGCTCTTTTGGTTCCCTTGTACGGAAAGCCTAGCCCTGAGCTCCAGCCCTATCCCTGGCCTGACCAGAATCAATGGAGAAAGGCAGCCAGGGTGTCTGATGGTGCTGGATAAGGAGCTGG
Source organism: Aphredoderus sayanus (assembly GCA_027564795.1). Classification (NCBI taxonomy): domain Eukaryota; kingdom Metazoa; phylum Chordata; class Actinopteri; order Percopsiformes; family Aphredoderidae; genus Aphredoderus; species Aphredoderus sayanus. The sequence goes on along the minus strand of JAODUG010000002.1, from coordinate 2,506,319 downwards.
TTCAACTGTAGTGATTGATATCTGCTCACTAATCCCTCTACATCTCCTCTAAATCCACCTGGCTGCTGTTCCGAACAGGGCTTTAATGGGGGAGAATTAAGATTGAAATGCGCAAACACTTTCCTGAATGGTGATTTATTTATGTGGCAGAACGAGCCTGCTCTCTGAAATGCCAACGGGTTATACATGGAAAGTTATAGCTCTTTCTAACTCCAGAGTACTATTAATTTCCTCATCAGGAATACTGCCTATAACTGATATGAGAATGTGCATAGAGTGCTATATCTTTGTTTTTTTTTCAGAATTTGAAGGTCACCGCCTCATTAGTGCGGCAACATCTATTTTGATGTTGTGATACATCTTAATCATGTAAGAGCCACGCTTTGCTGAAAGGGCTGTGTACTGTATGCCTTCATCATTGTTAACCTTTACTTGTTAGCACACGTATTTCAGGTTATACTTCTAACTAAAAGATAAGTACAGTAACTCACAGGCTGGAGTTAAAAAATGAAAATGAGTGGTGATAATCTGCTCATACAGTACAGTATAGTACCTTGTCAAACAGTATTGCAATGAAGGCATTTAGCAGGCACCTTTATCAAGGTGACTTCAAGGTGAGAACAATGACACATATTAAGGAGGTCAACATCTTTCTCAAGGAGGACACAGGACCTTTCTGCTGTCCACTGCGCAAATATATCCTGGCCATACATTCAAAGATAAAAGAGCACTTTCCAAACATACTTCCCCAACACACAAAATGAATGGGACATACTATAACAGAATGCTAACAAAAAAGGTACACCACTATCAATACTTTTTATTATGTCAAAAGCATATGATCCATCCAAAAAACAACAAAAGATAGCAGAGCAATGTCTTCAATAATTTTTTATAATCTCCATCGGGATAAACACAAGTGTCAAGTCCATGGCCCATGTTTAAAGCCACACTGATTATCACTACTATTCATGAAAAAATACTCGGATTGATTTACTGAATACTTCCAGTGCCTGACACATCTTGATATTGTTATGCTGAATATGAATCAATGTAATTAACACAATTAACACATCCATTAATTGTTAATCACTTAAACATAGTTTAAAGTGGTCATGGTCCATTTGGTTTCCAATAGTAACAACTACAGTTTTCATATTATGATACATGCTAACTTTGCAATACAAACCCATACACCAGCCATTGTGTTCATTCACATTTATTTGTATTTTGTGTACAGAATTAATTTTATATTACTTTTTATGTAGGCTACATTAACCCCATTATTTTCATGAATACCTGTAGGTCCTGTAATGCTCAATCAGGTATGTTTTAATTTATTTTTAAATAGATGCCATGGGTTTTGCTGTGTCAAGTGCACTCGTGTACATCTCGGCTTTCAGCTATGTATTCAGAAATCCTGCTTGTCACACAACAATACACTTTGGCACCTTGCACTTCTCTGCAACTACACCAGGCATTTGCATGTAAATAGCATCATTCTGCTCCTGTGCTTTTGGCATTTGTGAATAGGAATTCTGCAAGGAAGCCAGACAGCCAGGGTGTTTGAAAAGAAACATCAAATAAAGTGGTCGTAGGCTTTAATTATTATTTTCTCAAAATCGTTTTAATCAAAGTGGATCTGAAACAACAGTAACAACATATACTGTAGCTTCTGTACAGTAGTGGCATAATGCTATGTATACAAAATACTGAACATTCTATTCCTTTATATTAAATTATTATTAATATTAAATTAGAGCAAGAAGAATTGGGCATTCTCAAGGTCTAACACAGTGCTGTGGACCTAATTCACAACTCAGACCCACCATTGGGCCACATACTATACAGTACACTGGCTGTGTGTGAACTGATTACTATAGACCATTTAACTGCACCACTGTAATAAACCAGGAATTAGGAAGCAAGATATGTGTAGACAGTCAAATGTCCAAAAACATCAAACAGGAAGACGGCAAGGCTCAAAACATAGCCATCCGTTAGTAACCAATATTCTTGGGTACAGTAGAACTAAAGTGATGTCAGAAATCTACTCAAGTCGCCCTTAGTCCCCTAATTGTAATTGCGTTCAGGTGAGTTCAAAACTTGTGGGAGGGAGAGCAGTGCACAGCGGAGAGCGCCGATTTGCTGACTTTTCAATGACACCCAGGATATGTGTGTGTGTCTGTGTGTGTGTGACACAGTGTGTGACACTTTTGTGTTGTGTAAAACAACACAAAAGTCCACATTTTGTGTGTAGCCTTTGCAGAAGAAAACACCAAATTTAGTTTGCGGTCTGTAAAATCATGCTTTATTGGCAGTCCCACTTTGTGCTCTGACCATCTAGTCAGGCATTACTAACATACTTTGTCAGAATTCCCTGCCAAGCAGTGCAGGTTCTCTGCCAATGTATTGGTACACAATTCGGAGAGTTTGCATAGTTGAGAATCATGGCAACTGGATCCAGGCTAATTGCTACTTACAATAGGTGATTTATAGTAGGTCAGCTGAAAAGTTCCACATACGATAATTTATCTCATTAAATAATTATTTTCAGCACTTACACACAGCATCAGAAGTACACATAGAGACATAATGTATATGGTAGGCTTACTGGCAATTGCATCTTCCAGAAAATGGCCTTTATTCCAAACTAGAGAAGTACAGTGTTTAATATGTCTGTAGAAACCATTTTAAAAGACAGGATGAAAGTGGTAAATTATATGCATGTAGTATGAATGCATTTTGAAACAGTGGTTAGCTAAGTGTTGTCCTTGGAGCGATCAGCTCTTCAAAGGCCCAACATCACACAGCTTCAGACAGTCTTTGTTTGTGTTTTATTTTCCATAATAGAAGGGGTGACTGGGAAGGAGTGCAGTGTCCTCAAGCTCTACATGACAAATGTTCACCACAACATAATAATACCTTGTCTTAAGTATATTTTGTCCCCATTGTGCTGATATTAGCTTGTGGCAGTTGTACAGCAAATCAAGGGTGATTTTCTAAATCTATTAATTTCTACATCAAATCTAAGCTTGAATTGGTAAATAATCACAACACAATGTTAACCTCTTATTTTGAATCTGCCTAATAGATACGAAACAATAGTACGATGCAATTTATTTTCACCATGGGGACATTTATTTTAGGCTTCCAGTGTTGCAGGTTTCAACAACAAAAAAATGTGCACGTTCCACATGCACCCATACAGTACGTACTGTACATGCACATACTTAATTCAATTATGGGTCATCATGATTATGCTGTTAGAGCTGTAGATCTACATCTGCATATGAGTGCGGGTCCTGGGTGTGATTATTTAGGTCAAAGACAGCCCATGGTATAATTGACCCACAGCACCAGAGTCACTTTAGCAGCCAAAACACATTCTCCTCTATTCGTCGACTACACAGAGATCAGTCAATGGAGGTGAACAAATTATATCTGCCATACTGCAATGTGCTTTCATGTAGGCCTAACCTTTCAACTCTAAATATAGTTCTTATAGATTTAATAACGGTTTATAGTATTGTTAATAACATTTAGTGAATATCTATTTAGTTACAATAGATCCGATTTCCACGGTGTTAGGGGATCTCTGACATACTGCAAGATGATCAAACATATTTTCTATTAGGGCGGCTGCAGTGGACATTTTGATTACCAAAGACTCTCACA
>JAODUG010000002.1:2445781-2457077 GCA_027564795.1 Aphredoderus sayanus | reverse complement strand
CTCTCTCTCTCTCTCTCTCTCTCTCTCTCTCTCTCTCTCTCTCTCTCTCTCTCTCTCTCTCTCTCACTTTCTCGTTCTCTCTGTGTGTCTGTATATGCCTCATTTCTGGCTCCCCCTCTCAAAATGTCTGTCTTCCACGCCAGCACATGCACACACACACACACACACACACACATACACACACACACACACAAAGCTCTACAGCTCCCTGTTAGCTTCTTGATTAATATGGTCCACTTTACATCAGTACACTGGAAGCTAATGCATACTGCGCTGCCTTCCCTGAGCAATTAGCACAGGGGCTTCACCACTGCTGGATTATAAACAAGAAGATAGCTCCTGATGCGAGCAGGACACGAGGCCTAAAGCTCGCATACTTATTCATACGTGTTCATACATGTTTACTTGTAAAAATACAGTATTTGAGATGCATTGAGATTCCTGATGTCTTAAAAAGGAGCTCCACCTCAGTACGTTGTATGTGTGACACCACACACCCAGGGTGTGTATAAGAAAAACAAGAAAAACAAGATATAGGCCTACGGAATATCCTTGGGCAAGAGTATAGTGTTAAAGTATTTAGTATTCCCATTTCAGACAATTTACTGGTGATGTTTTGGAAAAGGTCTGGGCATTTGCCTGCTTATCTGGGTGGCATTGGGGTTAGCTTAAGGGTTATGTACCGTACTCACAGTTTGGTCAAGGATAGGATAGGATATAGATAAGGGTTAGGCCCATGCATGTTGGAATCAATCTATCTATCTTCTGTCTATTTACCCAGCCACCTATCTGTCTGTCAATACAGTATACTATATTGTATCTGTCCACCCACCTACTATCTGTCTGTGTCTGTCTGTCCATTCGTCTGTCTAACTAAAGCATTTATCAAATGTAATACTGTCACACGTCTCTCCCTGCATGCAGGGACCCCAACAAGCCGGTCCCTCAGGACACCAAGTTCATCCACACCAAGGCCAACCGTTTCGAGGAGGTGGCGTGGTCCAAGTACAACCCCCAGGACCAGCTGTACCTGCACATCGGCCTCAAGCCGCGCGTGCGCGACCACTACCGCGCCACCAAGGTGGCCTTCTGGAAGCACCTGGTGCCCCACCTGTACAACCTCCACGACATGTTCCACTACACCTCCACCACCACCAAGGTGCCCCCGCCGGAGACCACCCAGAACACCCTGTCCACCAAGAGGCCCAACGGGAAGACGTCCCGGCCGTTCAACACCAAGCGGCCGCCGATGTCCCCGGCCTACAACAGCGAGGACAAGGACTCCTGGATGGACGAGGAGGAGACGGGCCCCCTGGTGGTGGAGAACCCGCGCGACTACTCCACGGAGCTGAGCGTCACCATCGCCGTGGGCGCCTCGCTGCTCTTCCTCAACGTGCTGGCCTTCGCCGCGCTCTACTACCGCAAGGACAAGCGGCGGCAGGACTCGGGCCACGGGCCGCCCAGCCCGCAGCGGCAGACCGCCTCCAACGACATCGGGCATCACGCGCCCGAGGAGGAGATCATGTCGCTGCAGATGAACCAGACCCACCACGAGTGCGAGGCGGGGGGAAACGGCGGCAACGAGGGGGCCCTGCGATTGGCCGCGCTGCCCGACTACACGCTAACCCTGCGGCGTTCCCCGGACGACATCCCCCTCATGACGCCCAACACCATCACCATGATCCCCAACTCCCTGGTGGGCATGCCCAACCTGCACCCGTACAACACCTTCACGGCAGGCTTCAACTCCAGCGGCCTGCCGCACTCCCACTCCACCACCCGCGTATAGCTTTAAGGAGGCGCCGGGTGCCAGCAGGGCTCAGGAGAGGCGGCGGGTGGAGGTAGGAGGAGGTGGAGGAATGGGAGGTTGACGGACTTCATGGAGTGCGGGAGGATTGTGTTTTATAAATATCACGGTCGGGACGGGGGGGGGGGCGGGCTGGGGGAGACCAGGAGTCGGATTAAAACGTGAAGAGATTTAAGTAGACTTTTACAGCGAGGAGAGGCGCTGGGGAGAGCTCTCCGTGGATGTCAAGTTGTGCGGAGCTGCCAAAATCAAAACTGCTTCAAACTGGTCTTTCTGCAGTGTATTTTTTTTTCTAAATAATCATTTTAAAAGCCTTTTTAAAGCAGACTGAGGAAATATAAACACTTTACCCACCCCCCCGAATTCATAACAAAAAACAAAGAGAAGTGCTTTTTATTTCCCATCCCTTTCTCCTGCGGGAGACACATCCAGAACAATGGCCTCTACGTCAATTGTCGCAAAATGTTTTTAATTGCTTTCTTTGTTTTTGTTTTACGTTTCAATGCCTTATGAAAGCTTGTTCTTTTCTGTCAAGATTTCTATTCCCTGAGACTATTCCAAGTGGGGTGTGTTACACGCTGACAACACTGTAAGATGAGAGACTGAATCCAGGACGGGATAACTAGAGGATATGCAGATGAAGAAATGTTTAACTCATCTCGGGCAACTCATTATTTTGTTGCATACCCACTCAACAGCCACACAAGCGGTCCTTATGTTCATTCTCTTTTTTTTTTAGCTCCTATAGAAATAATTTGTTGGGGACAGACTCTCGCCAGAAGACAATGAGGCAGAGATAAAAACTGTTAATGTGATTGTTTTTCATTAAGGGAAAAAAAGTGCATCTTTTACAGCCAATGTATCTGTTAAGCTATCTGATATTATCTCCACAATGTGTGCACGTACATGTGCTGCTTAGAACACCTGTGTGTTTGCGTGTGGTTTAGATACTGAGACAACGGAAGAGGCAGTATCGCAACTGTGCGTGTGCGTGTGCCTGTGCGTGTGCGTGTGTGTGTGTGTGTGTGTGTGTGTGTGCGTGCACCTATTCTTTTGTTCTTGGGTTCTATACTGTGGCGGGTTGGGGGTTGGGGGATGGGTGACTTTCTCATGTTGTTGATTTTGGTTGATTCATCACCAGTAGTGTTTCTGCTGCGTCTCTGGGTGTCTGTCGTTGCGAAATAGCACTTTTGTTATTTTAAAAGTTATATATGTCTAATTTTGCTTAAAGATTACAAAATAAATCTATTATTTTATGTGTAAGAGAAAAAAAAAATAGCTAAAGATTCAAGTGAACTAACTGACATTATTCCATTGACTTTGTAAGGGTTCCTCTTAAAAGAACAGATGGTGGCCTGTTTGCACTGAAATAAACGTACATCAGTGCACACTTGTATTTCTTTGAATATATATATAAATATGGGCATACATACATATATGTATAGGGCTTCTATGGAGATATCACTCCCACCAAACAAGTTAATGTTATTATCAAAATTCAAAAGCACCAACGCGAATGAGATCATTTCTATGTATTGTTGTCATTTGAAACATCCTAAGCCAAGATACTCTAGGTGTCTTTGTAAGAGCTCTATATGTATATTTATGTATAAATATATTTAATATTTATTTATGTATACCAGATGCATACCTGCTGATTGTGCCATGTGCCAAATTAAAAAAAAAAGTTTAAAACGGAGATCAGAAAGTTTCCCCAAACTTTTTTCATCCTTGATCAATGTTCTATTTTTCCCCTTTGTGACGTTTTCTGTTCTGAAGCAGACCTTCCCTGCCACCCCCTCATTTTTCTGCTGTGTTGAAAACCTTTGAGAAAAAAAGCTTAAGGTGTATCTGCATGCATGCAGTGCTCCAGATTGTACTGTAACTCATGCAATATAGTGCATGTTACACGGGCAGACCTTGTTAACTTCATGACAAACACCCTTGTCCTACCCTTGTCTTCATCATAAGAAAAACAAACTGAATTCCTTTGGTCTGACACTGTACGTGTCTTGGCATGTACTGTAGATGCACTTATTTCAACACATACTGAATCTTAGCTTATATAAGGTGACTGGTAAACATCTCTTTGATATTTGTATGAATAGTCTCAGCCATTGTTATAATCTGCAACATCTAAAACCGGTGTTTTGAATGATTTCAGATCTAGCTGAGTTGTCAGGCAAGGGTTTGCTTAAGGATGTCATACTTTCACTGTTAAAATTAATAATTTAACTGTTGCTTATCGTGTTTTTCTTCCAGACAATTTCACCAAATGATTTACAGCCATTTAGAAAGAACACATTGGCGTTGCTGTGTAACTGCACCACAGCATGCTTTTGTGGTTTTGTATGTAAAGGAGCTACAGATGTCTACAACTGTTATGTCTTTGTAGCAACATTGCATGGAATTGACAATGGAATGGAAAGAGGAAGGGGGAAGAACACAGTCAAAACATTCTCAGGTTTATTTATTTAATAAGTATGGCGGTTGCACTAGCCTGCAGAATGTCTGAAGAATTCAAAATGCGGAACTGCAATGAACTAGACTCTACAAGACTAGCGCTAGATTAGAGCAGGTTATGAGCCCTGACCTCCAAACATAAGTGATATACTATGGCCCTAATCACAATATCAAGTGTGTTGTAATAATATAAACAATACAGCAACATTCAATGCATTTCAGTCAGAAAAATGTGCATTGGAAGCCAGTGTTCTGCGTAAACATTCCGCTCTGGGTTAACTTGAACGGATTGTGCTCCCTGGAAACATACAGTCCCATCTTAAAATATATATAAAGACCAGAGCAGAGTACACATTGGCAGATGGTGGAGTGTTCAAACCAGTCATAGGTTTGTTTATCATGCTGCATCCTCTTGTCGAGTGTCTCCTTCAAATCTATCCCACTCACCGAAACCCTCAAAGGTTATCAACACGGTTGTACAACAGGATATCCAAGGACATTTCACACAGACCTGTATGTATCACAAATGCTCATGTGAACATGGCCTGGAACATTATTGTTTGGAATCTCACATGCCCCTTCTGCACCTCAGTGCTGACTGTCTCACGTTCCTCTCTACTCCTCCCCTTATTGAGCTCACAGGATAACACCTTCTCTACTCTTTCCCATATGCACAGGAAATGTGAGGTTCCGGGGCACAGTAATTGCACAGCAAATACTTAAATTAATAACAAGTATAACATATTAACCAGTAGTAGAAAGTATTAGCTATAATCATTAAAAGAAGTACCTATCATGTGATACCTTTGACAACCCCTGATCCAAAGTCTGTTTCTATTTTGTTTTTGTATTCTTGTGACTTTCTTGTGAAAGTCACAAGAAGTTTACTGTTGTGCCCAGCCGGCCAGACCCTGCCCTGCTCTGATCCCAGTCTGCAGTAACAAGGGGTCAGTTTCCACTGGCTCCAATACACTCAGAGACACTACTAAAGCTGGGCGGTAGCTGAGAGTCAACTATCAAAGGCAAGAAACAGCATGGGAGGCCAAGTTGTTTTTCTGCCATGTAATTTTTCCATATGCCATTAAAGCAGAGCAGATGTCACTGGGTATTGGCTTGCATAGACCTGGTGGCCTTGGGGACACTGTCGGGGATAGGCAGTCCTAAGAAGACATGGCTAATTAGTGCTGGACTGTAGGGATAGCGACTGCAGTAGGGGGGTATAAAAAAAAAAAAAAATGGGGTCAGGTCCATCACCCATCAGACACCTGAAGGCTTGATTAAACTAGCGCACAGGTCCCTCCGATGACAGGAACTGCAGCCGAGAGAAGCGAGGGAGCGATGAGCCAGACACTTTCCACAGTCGAGGTATGTTTTGCAGTTCGCTAAGTGTGTTTGAAAGTGACATCATTCACGGATTGGTTGGAATACCCCCGTGGGGGTTTGTGACTGCCTCGACAGCACTGAACACAAACCCAGCATAGGAAATGGATGTGCCAAATTACACAGTGCCACCCGCTGGGATCCCAGTGCAGGTGTTCGCATGTGTGCGCGTGTGCGTGTGTGTGCAAGCGCGCGTGTTTGCGTGCGTGTTCTTGCGCGCTCACTGCTGAGAATTCTATTTCTACCTGCGAGCATGCTGTTATCTGTATTTCCTCTCCCCCTCGCCCTCTCCCCTCTCTTCCTGTCTTTCATCCCCTGCTCTTATTTTTAATCTTCCTTCACACAAATGCCATCATGACTTTCTCACACACCCTACAGTACCTACACTACTTCCTCGTTCTTGCTATGTATCTGTATGCTCCCCGGGTGCTGTAATCTGAACTACTTGTTCATTTCCATATCACTTACATCTTAATTGTCTTGAGTGTTCCTCCGTCCTCCGAAAAAAAGCTAATGAATATTATTTATTGGGTAGCGAAGTAGAACTGACTCAGAATTTGTGTATTTAACTTTAATAGACAGATTTTCTCTAAGGGGAAATCATACCATAATTCATGAAACATCAATAATCTATTATTTCCATGTGAAAGAATACTCACTGTTTTTGTGTTCTTTGCATCGGTTTAAGCAGGTGTTGGCATCGGCTATTCTTCAGTTTTCTCCACAGAGCATCAGCATCACGTACTAGATCTGTTTCGCAACACTAAAAATAGATTTTCAAGAATTGAAAATCTTGGGGAAAAATAAGAAGATTGGTATTTGAGTCGACAGACCTCACTATAAATCTACATCTGTATCTGTAATCTGTATCTGCTTATTTCAGCATAAATGTACAGATTACCTAACAATTTACCTGTTATATTATAGTATGTCCGTAGACTGTATATCGTATTGTGCCTCTTGTAAACAGAAAATGATAAATATTTTATGTTGGTGCAATTACTGTGAAAGCTCACTGCACACTCGACCCCATATTGTATGTAGTCCAACTCTACAAAATACTCAGACATGAATTGAGAGAGAAGGAGCATGACAACCTTGTTGAGATTGTAAATATGTTTAATTAACTACACCATCGTCACACAAGATATGGGGCAAGCATCCACAACGTGAATTCATGTGGGGAAATGGTGGGGCCTATTGGGGTACGGTAAGGAACAGTAGTAGCCTATAGTTCATCTAGAAGCAGCAGTCCCACCTGCCCCTCGGCCTAAAGCTACCTGTCGACACTATAATGATCTGCTCTCTGTAAGATGGATGGCCAGGAGATATCAGCGGGGCCATTGAGACTAAAAGCTACACTCCCCCAGTGAGAATGAGGCAGGTAAAAACAGTGAGGAACAAGCACATTCAAAGCCTCTGCAGAGCAATGGACATTTATCCATTCCAGTACGCCCTCTAACGTGATGACATGACCATGCTTTTGAAGGCAATTTATTTCTGGCACTTAATGTTCTGGACTCCCGTAGGTTGATGGTGGAAAATCCAAACGAAAATGCAAGCTTACCAGATCTCTACATAGTTGGTCTCGCTATTCCAGCAGCTGCCATTATTCACCACATCTTAACACACATTTAACATATTAACTTTAAAAGCTATTTTTAAGAATGTTTCATGGTAAGCTGTGGGGCATCTATCTTCTGGTTGCATCAGCTGTACAGTAGCTAACCATCAGATGGCAGTCCACTAATGCATTCCCTAGTTTTGGGTTACTTGTGACAGAGAAAGGTTGCATCATCATAAGACTAGACTATGCTTCTATACTGCAGACGAGGACTTGAGAGGGCTTAGATCACTGACTTTCAGTGTCACCAAGTTAATCACCAAGATTCTGTGAACACCCACAATCACACACACGCACCCGTGCGCACACACATCAAATACACTGTGTGAGGGTGTCACTCACAAGAAAAATAACTAACTTGCACAGGCAGGTGATATTAGTCAACAAATTGTTCAGAATTACAAAAGCCATAGGGAAATATCCAATGTAGTATTTTGATTGTTTGCATACTGTGTAGTTAATCAGTTTTCTAGTTTCCTTAATGGTGGAGTCAGGGATACTGGAAAGGATTTGAACTTGAAAACAAAAACACATCTTCCTTCTATGCCATAGGGTGCTCCCTCAGAAGCTTCGCCCTCCACATTGGACATATTGCCAAGGCTAAGATAGTTTGTGGGAAAGAGTAGAGGGAAACAGAGTAGAGAAGGTGAGGAATGTGAGATAGTCAGCACTGAGGTGCAGGAGGGGCATGTGAGATTCCAAACAGTAGTGTTCCAAATCATTTTGTTTTTGTGGCACTATTGAAAAACCACATTCTTTTTTTCAGCACACACACAGAACAGGCAGCTAGTAATGCAAGCAGATTTGTTGAATTTGACAAAAAGTGTATGAGCTTACAATCACTGTCTCCACCTCTAATTGTGTTTGTGACCAAAGCTACAAGTTGACTAAACCATTAAATTATCAGAAAATTAAAGATCACACTGGACATTTTTGTTAATTGTCTCCAACTAATGTTTAAAGGCTACATCTAATATTAAATACTGTAGATTGAAACAATCTATTGGGAAAAAATGTATTACAAAACATGTTTGACACTAACTCTTGTTTGTTTGAGCAGAAAATGATAAAAAATGCCTGCATCACAAAACCCCTTGTTTGATAAGCCCTTGTTTGAAGTTCTCTGAGAGCTGGATGAATCACATTCTTTCAGCAGATTTCCTGTTCCACACAATGGGGCCTATGAATGAGAGAAATAAACAGGAAATGGCATGGCTACCAGTGGAGGTGTAAATCATGCACATAGGATGATACAATAGGATATTATGTACTTGTCTGAATTAATAACTATATATTCAAAATTCTTGAATATCATATTTCAGAACACAAGTACAAATTTAAGTAATTTGTTCTAATTTAGACATAGACAATTTATTCCTTTCTAATAATAGTGCTATAGTGATAATTAATGATGATACAAGTAGCTCATACGACTGTATATTATTTTATAACAAAGCACCAAGCCTGGAGTCAAGTCCCTCATTCAGCTCTTTGTGTGAGGAGCTCTGTGGCGATAACAAAGCAGTGATCTGAAGCCTTGATCTTGGCTCTGGGACTGGGATGTGTTATATATGTTCCAGCCAGGACTGGGCAATTTCAAATTTCAGTCTGGTGGTTGTGGTTGAGCCAGCTAATTCCTTGGACAGGCATTGTTAGCCTATCCCATTTGGGCTTCCTCTCCAGGGATAGAAGCTGCTCCAGTCTCATCAGAGAATGCTGCGTGCTTCGCATACTCGACTCTGTTTAGCCCGGTGGTTCATTTGCCGTTGTCTGATAATAACAAGTGTCTCCTTCCTGATATAGTCAATTACATCTTCATTAGGGCTGTTTAACGCATTAAAAACAAGCCCAGCATTGTGTGGTGAGATATTAAGTCTGTGTGACATTTATTACCAAGATGTGGGAATCTATAGGTGAGGAGAGGGCATAGCATGATCTTTATTACCTCATTTCACAAGACCACTCTTTGGCCTCTATGGATATCAGTTTGTTTCAAGTCATCAGTCATCTGTCTGGTATGTAAATAAACAAGACACCTGGATGACATATAACTATGCGTTGTACATCTTACCTTGCTGTGCCAATTAAATAGCAGTACTACAATAATAAGCAGGTAAACCATATTGAGGTTTCCCTGTATAACAAGTCAAATATATTAAGCCTATATTATTTTAGATATGAACCAGCAGACTATAGAAATATGGAAGTGATTCTTTTGTGCAATGAAATTATAGTATCAGCTATAGTATCACCTATTATATCAGGTAAATGCATCATGAGGGGTGTGAATGTCTTAATTAAAATCTGAGAAGCTGGAAAAGTCTATGGAGGGAGAAGGGGACACCATGGGAAGTTTTTTAAAGCAAACTGCTTTCTTTGTGTTTGACTAGTGCATAGCTTGAGGCAGAAAGAATTTCCACGTTCTTCATTAGCTTCATTTTGTGAAGCTCCCATATTATTATATAGTTCTTGATGACATTTCTGAGTGTTGGTCACAATCCTACCAAAATTCATTAATCTGCGTCATAGCAGGCCAATATGATATAGAGTATGATACATGATTATCTCTTTCATGTATGTGAATGTGTGTGCAGTTACAGTAATGTGGCATCCCTAGTGAATCACGTCACCCCCATCCCGCTCCATCACGGGACTTCCTTCCTTGACCAGAGCCAAGTCCCTTCTGGATGGTTGCAGTTTAGAGGGGAAGTGAACTCGCCAGACAAAGTGTATCTTAATGAGATGCAAACAAACAGGGGAACTCTGTGTTAAATGTTCATCATTCCTTTCCTCCTGCCTAGACCACTGACGCATTCCGTAATGTGGTTTAAATATAGAATATCATCAGCCTGGACAACAAGGAGGGGCTGTTTATTAGATCAACCTTTAGGCTAAAAATTGTTTCTTAAACGATTGTCCCATAATTGAAATAAAAGTTTCACTAATTAATGGCAAAGTGTGTCACTTGTGTACTAACTGATTATTTAAACTGAATATCACATTTCATTTACAACCTGTATTTCAACTAAAACCTTCTTCTAGTTGTTGAATGATATAAAACATTAATCTAAGTACATGGCATACAGTATGTATCTTTCTAAAATGACCCCAAAAATGTACATTTTTGGGAAATCAAAAAAGAAATGTTCAGTTTATAGCTGCAGGGTTTTGTGATGGGCCATTCGTCATTTTGTATTCATATGCTACCATTGGGTGAAAGTATATGTACATTTGGCCTTTGTTTTCATTGTTATGCTTATGATAACTAGCTTTACAGTATACAGTATGCCCATAGAACAAAAAAAAAAAACAGTCTAACCTCAGAATCTTTCTGAGGTTAACATACAATATAAAGCAATACATGGTTCGGCACCTTCATATCTATCTGACCTAGTGATACCAAACGTACATATGTTATTTTCCCCTCTGCTTAGGTGCCTAAATGGGTATGCATTGCGCCCCTTTGTGTCATTTTGTGTGTTTCTGGTCTCTCAATTTCTCCTTCTCCGAGTGTGGTGAATGGGAGATGCTGTCATGGTATCAGACAATGTGTGGATGGCAGTGGCTGTCTTTCCTGCAGCCATGTCTCCAGTGTTGAGGTAAAGCACTATATGCAAACACAATGGAAGGTGGTGGCTCGCTTTCCTGCAGCCATGTCTCCTGTGCTAGGGTACATATGCAGGCCCAACGGCTGGGGAGTGGACCTAGCTGTGACTAGGACAAGAACACTTCCTCAGACCTGGAACATATCCTCCTGTAGCATCAATATTTGATTTGACGGACCACTTATAATTTACAAACTTACAAACCGTATGTGTGAAAGTGTGTTTAAGGTATACAATGGGAGAGCTCTTATTTTCTGCACGATGTGATACGTTGTGCCCTTAAACAAGGGGAATAGTTAGTGAGAAAAATAAAGCAATACACAACATAGCTCTTGCCTTCACTCATTTGTATTGAATGAGGAAGAGAAGCACAATTCCCCTAGTGGAGCCTAGAAGGCATTACCAACAGACAAACAA
>JAODUG010000002.1:2416908-2437696 GCA_027564795.1 Aphredoderus sayanus | reverse complement strand
TAACTCCATAATTGTTGTTTTATTGTTGTCTGTGTTAACCTGCAGTTATTTCATTTATGGACTGACTCTCCATCCCTGACTAACATTGACCGACAAAATGACTGGCTTTATCTCTGTCCGTATTCTTTTTTTTATTTTAAATTAAAGAAGCACACAGCCCATGGTGAGTTTTCTCTGTTAGAGATAACGATCTGTTTAATTGTAAGCACTTGAATTTTAAATGAACTTTTTACATCTACATTTGTTATTTAAAATAAAGTTTAATAATTGTATTAAGTTACTCTCTTCTTTGCTTGCTCTTGCATATGTTAACTGAATGGATCTGTAGTAAGTAGTTATGCAAGTATTCTGTTAACATTTATTTTAAAGGATTTACATACAGTATATGTAATAGTTTGTATGCATTTGCAGCAGTAGTAAATTTCCACAGCAAAATGCAACAGTAAATTGCTAGCTACCCTGCTGCCAGTAAAATACTGTATTTTATTAAGGTATGGTATTTATAAGGTAACTATAACAGAAAACTACTGTATAATACATTACAGTAAACATCTGTTAAAATGTTTAACAGTATCTTTACTGTTAATTTAAAGTAAGTTGCTGGCAACCCTGCTGCCAGTAGTTTACTGTTATTATATGGGAAAATATTTAACAGAAAACTATGGTATAATACATTACAGTATAAATCTGTTAAATGTTTAACACTATCTTTACTGTTAATTTAGAGTAAGTTTCTGGCAACCCTGCTGCCAGTAGTTTACCGTTATTATACGAGAAAATCTTTAACAGAAAATTACTGTATAATACATTACAGTATAAATCTGTTAAATGTTTAACAGTATCTTTACTGTTAATTTATATTTTACAGTGTATGGTGTTGAAATGAAATCATTGTCACATATTCAGCTGAAATGACGCACTTCCCAGCTTTAGACGTCATATGTGGTGTCTGAACTACATTAACGGATTTCCTGCTCTTTGATGGCAGAAGTGAAACTTAAATCATAAGAACTCACTGGTCAAAATGTGAAATTGGAGTGAACCATATGAGGAATAGTAAAAACTAAAATGACCAAATCAAATTTAAAAAAATAATTGTATTTATGTGAATTCACCTGTACAATTGTTTTATGCCAAATGTACAACATTCATAGTACAAATATATAAACAAGAACTGTACATGTCTTTGGGATATAAATGGCACTGGTTTGAATATTTCCCTGTCATGTTATATTTGTTGAGAGCTAAATATCTTAAATAAATCACAAATCAGACAGATTTAACTTGATTTTAAAAGAAAATATGTCAGTGAAGGTTTGGGTATATCGCTGGCATGGTATTTAAGTGAATTCCAAATGTGGCATAATCAAGTTGTCTATCCTCTAGAGAGACAAAACACCCTCACACACTGACAGATGGAAGCTCTGTGTCATTTCTGCCTATGTGGTACATGGTGGATGTGAGGCTGTGGGAGCTCATCTTTCTGAGGGGACGCCACATCGCCAGGGGTGCGCATGTTGTTCTTGCGTTGAGGAGGAGAATGCCCTTTAATTCCTAGACATTAACCTTTCCCAGCCAGGGTGCATTGGCTGCTCCGGTACTGATTCGTCTGTCTCCTGGGCGGAAGCCCTCCACGTCACCCGTGGCCCGCTCGCCCCCGCACATAGTCCTCCCTGCTTACATCTCTGCCAGAAGGAAACCCACAAGAGTTTCAAAGCCAGAAGGTGTATTGTGTTTTCCTAACGGTTTTCTGCCTATTTCTCTATACAAATAACCTAAATCTATTTTTAATCCTTATCACCTTAACCTAAAGAACCATTCCTTGGTTATGCCAGAAATGTAAACAAATATATAAGGCATGGTATAGTGGGACATTTGCATATAGCACACAAGCTCAAACACAGAAAGATGAAGAAACACATACTGTACATTGGTTTGTGAAGAGCTCAGGACAATTGTGATGTATGTGCAGTATAGCAACACCATAGCACCGGATGCATGTTTTGTACAGTACTTTGCAGGCGGGTGCAGCTTGTGACTAACAACTGCCGGAGATGCGGATAGCAGAGCATGCTGCTCCGCTGGTTAGAGGACCATTATCACTGAAGAGAGTGAAGATAGCCCACCACAGTCCCCCCCAGACATGGCCTTTACACACAAGAGGTGCTCTAGGATACGAAAAGAGGACTGCAAGTACGAGACATACAGCTACTGCACTTTGTGCATCTCAACGTGTGGCAAGCGTATGGGCTCGGCCCAAGTCCCAGTAAGCCTGCTGACTTGTCGGCTTAAGCGCTAAAGGAATAAAGAGCAGATTGAAGGACGGTGGTTGTAATTCTCTTAAATACGCACCAGCAAGTTCCTTGTCCAAGCTGTCGATGAAACTCTCAAGTTCCCTTGTGTCTCCAAGCTTGGCTGAAGAAGAGTGAATGTAAAAAAATAAATAAAAAGAAACAGAAAAGAAGAAAATGGAACATTTGTGTGTAGATACAGTACAGCTCAGTTCTGTGGTATTTCCTTGGAACTAAAAACTGAAAGTTAACCTAACTCCCAGAATTGCATATGGGCTAGATTTATTTCAGAATGGAAAACACTCACTGCTTATATTCTGCATATTCCCAGAAATCTCATCTCTCGACTTAAAGCTTGTCAAAACACCAGGAAGCCATATTAGGCTATATAGGATTTTTGTTACAACTCAGACTATCTGTATGGACTTTCTATTAAAGGAGACAGCGTCGCACTCTAAGATCCGCTTCACATGTTTTCACCTTATTAAAATGAGCATTTAGACAATAGCACACTCGCTCCCTCACACCTGAGCTAAGCACAAATAACCCCATTGGGCCACAGTCACTGCAGTCAGGCTTTGCTGTGTTATTAAAAAACCACGGCCTTGTGTTAATGCAGAGGGCGATTGTGTGGCAGTGATAGCGATCAGAGATAGTGATCACGTTATAAGCATGCACGCTATGTGGAAGCACTACCGCTGTACCTTTCTGTGTTAGCGTTATGCCTGCTGTGTTTAGCTCCTCCTCACTGGCGTTCAAACTGTTCCCCAAAGAAGCTTCGCTGCCTGGGGAAAGATGCAGACAGATAGAGTGCCAAAGAAGAGAGAGAGAGAGAGAGAGAGAGAGAGAGAGAGAGAGAGAGAGAGAGAGAGAATTGATGCCAGGCCATTGACATGATACACAACTGCAATCTCACACAGTCCTGGAGCTGTAGAAAATAATGGCCAAAAGATAAAGTTATCCTTCTGCTTATAGTTTGCTACAGTAGTTTGCAGGTGTGTACTAAAGGCATGCCTGGTTAAATGTTAAAGAGTCAGTCTAATTTCCATATTAATCACACATGGGAAAAAAACAGAATTGTGTGTTTTATCTAATGACTTAAACATAAAATGCCCACAACATTAAACAGACCACCAACAAATGGACTGTAGACCCCGTGGTAATTGCGGTTCATTCTACAGCTTCTGTCATTATAGCTAACAGCCACTCTAATAAAATGATGTCTAGGGACTGTGTCCTGTTGTGGCCTACTCTAAATGTAATATTAAACATAAGTGATAATGAATAGGAAGGGTGTCAAGACGCATTTGAGCATGCTGATAACGAGGACCCACGTCAGGTTTCACATTCCTCTCTTTCATGTTTTACGTTCAAGTGTTACCAGTAAGTACTAAATTAATTGTTGTAGCTGTATACAGCGACAACAATTATAGGTGACTTACTGTAATCGGAGTCATCAACGCCATTGTGGCTCATCACATATTCTCCTAGGCCGGAGCGATGTTTGGCCTCCTTCAGTACGTGTTGGTATGCATGCGTGTTGGGCTGAGAAGGCGCATTTAGTTCTTCAGCCACGTTATGAAACTCTTGCAGCAACTCCCCGAAGTCAAGTTCCATATCTGAAAATAATAATAATAATAATAATAATAATAATAATAATAATAATAATATCAAAAGAAATTCTTCACGTTCTTACGGTGAACGCAATTCTAACACTCATAGGTTATTAGCGGTTTTATAAATGTTAAACATAATTAAACAGACATAGGCTAAACCCAAAAACACATTTTAAATAACTCAGAAAATACCATAGGCTATCAGTTCAAATGTTCCCTATTCTAATGTTATGTTTTGCCATAGGCTACTTATAAAATGAATGGAACTCACCAGTAGGAATGGTTTCTGCAGACATTTTAACGAGTGGATTGAAAAACACGATTTACACTGTCTGTCTCATAGGTTTGTCTGATTTCAAGTCTAGTTCATGTGGTAGCCTTAGTTTATAAAGAGCCTTCGCTTTCGCTCAAGAAGCGGAATGAACAGCGCGCAGCCAATCATCTGCTGACTGCGAGAGATGGAGAGCGGAAAGTTGCTGGGGCCAAAGAAAACCATTAATGCAAATACACTACGTAATGGGTCAGAAAGACAGAAATAGAATGTTATGCAACTGAAATGAAAAAAGGAAGAAACAAAACAGCAGGAAAAAACGTTTTGCGTAGGCCTATTTCAGATAAATGTAGGCTAACGCCTATAATACAGCCTAGGCCGAATATGAACAGGCTTTGACAAATACAATTCCACCACATATATTTTAAGGGAAAGGCTATACGATAGTTCATTCTTATAAGCCTATAGTACATGCGCTTTGTTGATTATCTCAAACCCTAAAGCAGTAGGTTACAAATTATGATATGGGGTAGGATTTGAATATGTAGGCATATTTTGTTTATATCACGTGCAAACAAATTACATTAAAATAGAAGTTAGTTTCTCGTTCTTCACAAAAATCACATTGTTGTAGATAACTAAATTGGCGACAGGGGTCGCTGAGGTGTAATTTCACAAAAACAAAGAGCATTACGGTTTTTTTTAAACACAAAAGCAGTTTATAATGAATAATACAATGTTAGGTATTATTATAAAATTAACAACATTTACTTTTTCAATTGGTTTATTTGACTAATTACTACATATAAGAAAAGGGAAAATAATGCAGACTAGTTTGATATTGTGTGCCAAACAAAATAAGGCTGTTGTTTCTCAACTGCAGGACATACTGTACCTATATACAGACATCTGTGTTGGAAAACATGAATATGAAGTTACTAGCACTGTATTTCACTCAGCTCAATGCACCTGCTCTAACTCAAGCACTCTGGCCAAGTAAAATTGAAGATTCTCCACATAACACTCTCTTTCAACATTGATTAGTTACCTAAGGCTTATTACTAGACAGTGTATGGGCATTCCTTGGAATACAGATATGCAGAAAAACCTGTTGACTGAAGAATATGGGTAGGAGGAGTTTAAACGTCTTCTTCTAGGCAGGTATAGTTAACTGACTGAGACCTCAGCATTCATTATTTGATAGGAAACCCAGCTACTGTGCATGTTATGGGCACCTGGCAATATGAAGTGTGCTGGACTACTGCAGGTCAGTGGAATACAAACTATTTTGGGGTGGGGGGTTGGTAGGGGGACCCAATTATTAATTATTGTATTTTTAGTTAAATGTAGTGGCAAGAATTCTGCATTTTCATATACAAAGCAAATTAAAAATAATAGTCTAGCATCACCTTAGATTTAAGACAAAAGCTCATGAAATTATGAAAATCTAATTATAAATTATGAAATGAAAATTGTGTTATTTAATGTGTTTTTCTATGTGTTTCTATCGCCCCAAAACACATTTTGTCACTTGCCGTTTTGTCAAGTGCTATATACTGAGAATAATTGACTCCTTTGAATAATTGGCAAGTGAGGTGGATCACATTTCTTTCCATGTGTCTGCTTGTGAAAGCACTCGGTCACGCGTGCATAGTACGGCTAATCATATCACCCTCTGCATCTGTCGGACATGGACACATTTTATGCTGTTGTGCGTTCATGTACATTTATGTTTACTGCTGTTTATTCCCCTGCTAGAATGCGCTGGTGTTGGTCCATCTCAAGCAGCTTGTATGTGGTTGCCTGGAGATTTCCATTCCTGAGGAACAAGAGGCTGATATTTTGGTTGGGTCGCTTAGCCATGCATTCCCCCCTCCATACCAGCTGCTGACACAGGAGTACCTATGGGTAGATCAAAACACAGGGGACCTCTACAGTAAGCTAAAAGTTGATCGAGAGATCCTGTGCCCTGAGGAGTTTAACGCAGAAAAATGCATCATAAAACACAACGCAATGGTGGGGCTCTCAGAAGACCTCATAGAGTTCTGTGTAGTCATAGAGGACATCAATGACAATGCACCTTATTTTGAAACCAGCAAGATTTTTTTGAGCATTCCTGAGGATGTGGGTGTTGAAAAAAGTATTCCATTGGACGACTGGGCCCAGGACAGCGATACAGGTCAGAATGGAGAACTGCGGTACTATCTAATAGGATATAATGATGTTTTCCGTTTAACGGTAAAAAAGGATTCTGTTGTATTGGTCGTGCAAACACCTCTGGACCGGGAGACCCTGGACCACTATGTAATGACCTTGGTGGCCACTGACTCTGGTTCAGACCCTTTAACTGCTACAGTGACTCTAATCGTCAATGTAACAGATGTTAATGACAACTGTCCAGTGTTTGTCTCTGAAAGCCTCCCCAATGTTGTCATTACTGGCGGCTCCCAAAAGGATATGGTGGTGGCCCAGGTCACAGCCACAGACCCAGATTTAGGCCCCAACGGCGTTATAACCTATTCCTTCAGTGCCAAGGTTTCTGAGCGGGTCCGAAAGTTATTTAGCCTGGGCAGTCACACTGGGAAAATCACACTTAAACAAAACCTCCAGAGTGACAGCTCAGAAAAACTGGAGTTAAGAGTGTTAGCCAGTGGCCTTCACTGCAACCCAGTAGACACTCAGGTAACTGTAGATGTGCTCCCTACGCCAAGCCAAGTGCCGGCCATAAAGATCAGGTTCCTAGTCAAGCATCAAAACCAAACTATAATGTTACCAGAGAATGAGCCCCCCACTGCGTTAGCTGTACTAGAGGTAGAGGACAGGGGCATTAAAGATATGCAGCTTATCAATGAGAAGAATTGGCCTTTCTCATTAATCCCAGTGCAGAATGACACGTATATTCTTTCTACTTCAAAGTCGTTAGACTACGAGATGAAAAGTGAATATCACATAACTGTGGTTGTGTCAGAGCCATCACAGAAATACTCTTTATCTACAAGCCTTAGGCAAGTGATCCGGCTGAGGGTAGTTGATCTCAACGATAACGCTCCCCTATTCTCCCAGACCCACTATAATAAGGAGGTAGAGGAAAACAACCAGCCAGGGATGCCACTGTTGAGGGTCAGGGCTTCAGATGCAGACAGCGAGAACAATGGAAGGCTCACCTACAGGCTGGAGAACCACACCGCTTCCATTTTCAAAGTGGACCGCGTGACGGGTGAGCTGTCTGTGGCCATCCCACTGGACAGGGAGCAGCAGGACGTGCACACACTCATCCTGCTGGCAAGTGACGGTGGCTCTCCTCCACTGGTATCAACAGCAACTGTGTCTATTCGCGTCACGGATCAGAATGACAATGCACCGGATTTCCTCACACCTCATTTCATATTTTTCATTCCGGAGAATATAGCTCTGCTCACCCATGTGGGAAAGGTGCGGGTGAAAGACCTAGATGCTGGGGAGAACGGGACTGTGGAGGTGCATGTGGTAAACAGCAGTGGACCCTTTGCTATGGACAACACCCTGGGGACGCTACGCTGCATCGCCAATGTGGACCGAGAAATGCAGGAACGCTACGAGCTATATCTGCTGGCCAGTGATAATGGCCAACCCTCACGTTTGACCTCTGTCGCCAGGGTAACAATCTTTGTGGAGGATATCAATGATAACCAGCCAAAAGTGATCCTGCCAAACAGCAATCTGACCTGTTTAACCGTCTCTCCGCAAACAGTGACAGGCACTGTGGTAGCGAATATCTACGCCACGGACGAAGACTCAGGAAATAACTCGAAAATCACATACACCCTGAGAAAGGAAGAGCAGGGTCAAACCAGCAACCCCTTCCATCTAGACTCGATGTCAGGAAACATCACCCTGACCCAGGGTCTTTTAGGCAAGGACCTAGGGATGCATCACCTGTTCATTGTTGTGAGTGACAGGGGGAAACCATCCCCCCTCCATACCTCAGTGTGGATCAACCTCTTGGTTAATGAGACCATGGAGTCCTGCCACGTGGATAGCGTCCCCGAGCCTCCTCGGAATTGGCAGCCACAGACCCCCTCACCTTCACAGAGAATTACGAAGGAGTGCAATGCTAGTGTTATTCTGTTAGTAGGCATAGGTATGATGTTGGCATCCATCTGCCTGCTTGCGCTGACAACTGTTTTCAACTTAAAACTATGGAAAAGAAGACAGAAAACTGAACAAGACCAAAACGAAATTCCACTCAATTCTCCTGAGTGACCTTTTGTGGACAGTGTATATATTAACTACTTTGTATATTAAAAATAAATGTTTGAATTAAATGCATTTTTAATGTTGTCAAATTAAAATGTGGCTATTTTTATAAATAATAATATAATAATAATAATAAATAATTATGATTATTATAAAAATAAATAGAACAACAAACAAATTAGGGAAAAAATATGCAAAGCAAAAGAAAGTTACAGTAACCACCTCATCAGATTTCTGAATTCTTTCAGTCAGATCAGATAGTAAAAAGTGTTGACATGTTGGGGGGTTTTCTTTCCTGTTTGGCATACCCTAGGGTTCATACCTCAGATTACTGATCTGTGACTTTCTGTGACTAGTGACTTGTGTTTTGTCAAAAGAGAAATATTTGTGAGATAGAGAGAGAGATAGAGAGTATGCAGTGCGATATCTCATAATATAGCAACACCACTATATAGAAATATACATCACAGTTCGAGAGTATGTATCCTAAAGATACATGTAAGAGTTTTAACTTGGTCATTATCGCTGGTGATTACTCTCAATGGCCCCGGCAGCAAGAGGAGAAACTAAAACTGTGGGACTAAAGACTGAGGTAATGGTAAGTTGATTGGGCCGTTCTCCAATTTCTTGCTTTGACTGATGGGGAGTCTCAGGTATTTAGACACAAAAGGGTTTAATGTTCCTCTGGTGGGTAGTGATGAAAGTCTCTCAAGGATCAGCTTGGGGAAGGCTGCCGCCTGGCTGAGAAAGTGGAAGCATTTGGATCTCAGCCAAAACCGCAGAATTTGCACCTTAACAATGAAATACAACCAGTTAACTGGTTCAAGGAACCAGGAAACACATGCAATAACTTGCCATAACTTGCACAAAAGAGACTTTGTCAGCATTGAAGCATTATAACCAACATAGCTTTTAGAAACTCCTTTCAAAACCATCACACAAGCAAGATAACACCTGCAACCTGTTGGAATATTCCTGTCGGAATACAATGTATTCATATGGGCTAAGGAAATAAAAATAGTCAATGCCTATCAATGCATTGGCTGTTTAAAATGGTGTATGTGAAGATTAATACAAATAAAGAGGTGTATATATTGATGTCTATTTCTCAGGTAGCTGTACAAAACGCAGATGAGAAAGCTGAGCGCTAGACCTGTTGATGTCCCATTGTGAGACTTGATATGAGAATATAGGAATGCATCCAAACAAAATGTTTACCAAATGAAAAAACTAACCTGCGATTATATGAAATTGGCAAAGAAAACAAATAAATTATGGTGTACGGGTAGCCTACATAACAGGAATAAAACAAGTGACTCTTTTACAGGCCACATGTACCGTTATTGCAACTTTATTGTAGTCTATTTACAACTAGGTCATTTTAGCAGACGCTTTTATCCAAGGCGACTTACCACTTATCAAGTATGTCAATATCTGAAATAAAGAAAAGATGGGAAATACATTGTCAGGAGAAAGCCTGCCATCTGCTGGACACAGTTAATTCTAACATTTATGAAGTTAAGTGAATCAGTCTCTGTTCATTGTTCATATTGTGCCAGGATTTAAAAAAAATACCATTTTAAACTACAGTACCTTAAATTGGCTTCGACATGGAGTTAAAGACGTTTCGCTAGAATTCATGTGATCCAAATCCTAAATGAGGTATGTCCATACGACTTACGAGTGAACATCACCTGCCTCACTTAAATATTTTCTTTCAAGCCCAGTTATCTCTATGTTTATCTCTATATATTTTAGATGTTATACGCGTTTGCGTGTGATCCAATATAATGCATGACGCTGTAAACAATTAACTATATTCTTCAAGCGCAAGAAACCTTGACCTCTTCATTATTCTCCGCCTTGAACCCATGGGCCTGCTGTTCATTGAAAAGCGACATTGTTTCTTTAAGATTCAACTTGCAGTCAGCGAGTCTGTTCATTGTTGGGGGAACAGAGGGCGAGTTGAGATTGATAAACGGGGGCCGAAGACAACTTGAGCGTATTCAGCGGACCAGCTGCAGTGTAAGCAGCAGCTCAACTAAAAACTCTTCGCGTTCCAGGAGATATGGGTAAGTAGGATAGCCTAGTACTAGCTACATCTAACAGTGGCAGTGGTATCTTAGGATTTCCTGTTAACTTTCCAGTTAGCGAACTTTCTAGACCTGCGCGTTTAATTGCTCATTGATAGCATATTGGATGTAGGCCTGGGAACTACACGCTGTGGCTTTCTACTCGCCAGCTGATGCGCTGAATAATAAAAAAAATCCCCTCACGCTTGAGGTGGCAATGGGTAATTTAGAAGAATCGCATTGTCGTAGGCCTATTCGGTATCAGTGGCAATCAATTTCAATTTTGAGTGACCTTAACCTAATTTATTTTTTCTGTTTCGTTATGAGGCCCACCTGCTTCGTGAAGTGTACTTGCAACTAATAGACGTATGGGGGCCATATCAACAAAAACTTGTATCATGCTTTTCAGCAAAACACAATTTGTGAATAATAGCTACTACTTGATCCGTTTTGCTTAGAAATAGCATTTTTTAACGGTTACAATTGTAACTAAAATGCAGGCTGAGGACAAGCATAGCTGTTTATTTTGAATAGACAGCCATTATTGTCTAAACCAATTTCTGTTATGCAGCATGATGTAATATGAATGACAGACTGAACATACATGGCGTCTCTGTCTCTCTCTCGCTCTCTACTCTAACTGACTTACACCCAGCAAGAACATGTGTTCAATTATAGAGCTGTCTACCATTGATGCCCTATATAATGGTACCAACCACCAACTGTCTATTTCAGTTGTGTTCTGTGTGCATGTTTATAGGCACACAGCTGGATATTTGTTTAGCTTTTTGTGTGTGTGTGTGTAATTTCCTCCACAGTAGCTACCCATATGGAAGGGTGCCTGTGTGTCTGTGTCCCTATTGCATGCATTTCAGTGTTTGTTAGAGGTTCCTCTTGTCTTTGTTAGCTTGACATTGGTAGCCCTTGTGTCCCTATGATGCGCTGAAACAAAGACTGTTGTCTCCATCGTCACAAAAGCAGACTCTTTCTTTTACCCCATCTCTCTCTCTGTCCTCCCCTTTTCTCACACTCTGCCTAGTGCCTACTGGGTGGAGTCTGGGGGAGTGGGGGGCGTACCGGCCCCCACCCCCCCCCCCCCCCACACACACACACACCCTTGGGCCTTGGCATCCATTCAAACGGCACATGATGAGGAATGGGCAGCTATAGCAGTAGTAAGTGAAGGAGTATAGCCACCTTCACTGCAGCTTAGGACCGAGTGCTGCCGATGGATGCATGGGGACAGAGAAGCCCCCCGGCCAAGAGTCTGCTTTGTGATTTGTGTCAGGTTCACCACAGTTTGGAGACTCCTGTTGGGCACAAACCATGAGCAAAGGGGATCTGTTACTTCTTGACCCACAACCCCAAACATAGTCAGAACTAACAGTGGCATGCTATGAAACATTTCTTTTGGCAAAGGTTTTGTAACATAAAATATGACTGTTTTATGATATTTACAACGGATAATGTATGTTGTGACCTGTGTCTGAACACTACAGGTTGCTATGACTGCTGCATGCGCTGCCTGGGTGGGGTGCCATACTGCTCACTGGTAGCCACACTGTTGTGTTTCTCTGGCATTGCCCTGTTCTGCGGCTGCGGGCACCAGGCACTTACTGAGACAGAGAGACTCATCGAGACCTATTTTGCCCGCAACCTACAGGATTACATTACCCTAGTCTACATGTAAGCAGTTTAGACTCAAATAAATACTCTCCCAGAGCTTTTTTTACTTGTCATATATGCTGTCTTTCTTATAATATGAATTTTGACTTTTCTTTTACATATGTTTTCTCAGTATCCAGTACTTCCAATATGTCATCTATGGGCTGGCCTCCTTTTTCTTCCTCTATTGCATTGCATTGTTGGCTGAGGGCTTCTACACCACCAGTGCCACCAAGCAAACATTTGGAGAGTTCAGGAGCACCATGTGTGGCCGGTGTCTCAGCTCCTCGGTGAGACATTTTAGAAAGAGGTGGGGGATGGAAAGTGTGAGGCAGATTAGTCCTAGGCTAAGCAATGCTAGCACTTTGGCCAACATAACAACACAATTATTATTTGGTTAAACAATAAACATTTTAGAAAGAACGTTTGTTTGCTATTATCACGGATATAACATTTTGTTTTTGTATGATATGACCATTAATCAAAGTAAAAGCAGCTGGAACACATGCTCCCAAGAATGGCAGTCAGTTTTTGGCATCACTTTTTGGTATAACACCTGTGAGTGTCAGTCTATATCTATTTTTACAGATTTGGTCATCTGTATGTTGAACATTAGTTTTACTTACAATTTGTGTACTTATTGTAGATGGCTATGGGTGGTCATATCCTCATAAGGGCGTTACCAAACAAACTGAGGAGTTTCTATGTAGCAAGTATTGTATGCAGCTTTCTAATTTGCCTGTTTCTCTGCCTCATTTCCTTTTTATGGCCATTACAGGCCTGGAAGGTAACAGTCTACTTTGAAAAGCCCAGTGCGTCTCCAAGTCACACTGACATAACTATTTTCAAAAAAAAAATTGGGGATTTTATTTATGTTTGGGAATTAATGCACCCTTCTGGTAGAAAAACATTTCTCTTATCCCTCCTGTCACCCTCCTGTTTCAAAGGCACTATCGTGTAATGTCAGAAGATGGTGCCATCTGATTGTGTCGTTCTCTTTAGTGTCTTTAGTGTGGCAGTGTATGTATTTCTTTATGTATTTGTTTGTTTTTTCGTGCTTTTTAACCCTTCTGTTGTCCTCGGGTTTCAAACACACTTCCTTGTTGTGCTAGCAATGCACATCATATGTCTGTGTAAGATATAGAATTAGAATTGGCGCCTTCTATCTGCCACAAAGAGGTAGTGTATTAGCTCAGTTTGATCCAGAGGACAACAGGATTGGTTTAAATTGTGCTCCGTTCATATAAGGACAAATGCTGCGATGACCCATGACATTTTCATGTGAATTAGAGCAAGCTCTACTTGGTGTTGCCATAATGTCTCTTCTTTGTTGTCTCTCCATTGTAGTTCATTGTGGTATCGTATGTTCTCGCTGTGCTGTGGCTGTTGGTTTTCGCCTTTTCTGCCCTTCCGGTCTACTTCTTCTACAATATGGATGCCACCTGCCACACTATTGAAGTCTTGACTGAGACTCCAACTAGTATCAACCTGCTCTGTGTGGATGCCAGGCAATTTGGTATGGGGGGGCAGATTTAAAGTTGGAATATATATATTAAGCTACACACAATCAGTATATCAGGATACATAGTAGCTTAATGATGAGATGCGTACTAAAATAACAATTAAATCCATGATAGGACTACTGCCGTGGAATTCCGTCCCGGGAAAAGCTTGCGGAATGACCCTGTCTAGTGTTTGCAAAACCAGAGAGGTGAGTGCCAGAACAGGATTTAGGTTCTGCTATCTGTTAACAGTTAACAAAACATTTTTCGTGTAAACATCACTGACTCACGCCTTCCTTCCAGTACCGAATGACCTATGACCTCTACATTGCTGCCTTCGCTGGTGCTGGCATCACTCTGTTGGCTCTGGTGAGTAATTATGCCTTGGCTGGTGCCAGTTTGGCTTGTACTCCTCTGTGGCGTTGACGCATGTGACTGTGACGCTTAAAGTGTAGGCAGTGAGGCATTCCAGGCCTCCATGACTGATGACTTCTGTACTGTTGCTCTCTGTTCCTCTGTCTCAGCTGACACGCACTTCATAATAATGCCGTAATGTCTGGGGACGCGCCAGCTGTGCAAATGATGCACTTATTACAGTATACGTGCATGCTCCATTACAAACTAACATCAACTGTAAATAGGATTTTTCTCCTATATTGATTTTGGTGAATTATTATTATTATAAGAATGGTTATGGCACTTGGTGAGTATTCCTTTCTGACACTGATTATTTTTTCTTTCCCTCTTTGCTTCCTTCCTTTCATAGCTGACCTATATTGTGTCTACCACCTATAATTTTGCGGTTCTGCGCTATCTTGGGAGGAAAGGGATAGGAGCACGTTGCTAGTCACCACAGCTTCCTGTCTGCCCATCACATGCTACATGGGACATACAGTACATGGACAACAGTTCTCACAGCCTCTCAGCATGTGGCACGTGTGGGGAAGCTGATTGATCAGGACTTTTCTCTGCTTTAGCTCACTAGATTGTCTCTTTTTTGTATTTGGGAACAATATTGTTGACACAGTTTAGTGGATCCAGATTTCTTTGACTTCACTTTGTGCTGCTTGGCACTCATTCCTGTATTTCATTTAAATGACACCCAACATGTTGTAAATATCCTGTCCTGTGCTAAGGCTAGTGTGTAAGATATATTTATCTAATCACTAAAATGCAAATAACATCCCTGTAATACATGACATGTGCCAACAAATGTTTCTTTCATGATACCATGTGCAGCAAGAAACATTTATAGGGAGAGGAAATTATGGGTTACTATGACTACCAACCCTCACATCTGGTCTCCATGGTAGCGGGCAAGTGTGCATTTGCCATCTTACTGACCTCATGAGTTTTTCTCACGGGCGTGAAAAAGACATTAACAATGGAGTCATGCCTGCTTATAAAACTGGCCAATCAGAGGCCAGCTCTGAGGCCACCTGTGCTGGGGGTTTCTTCCAAGGGTCATATTATATGTCAAGGGCGAGGATGCTGGACAAAGACAGGGTTAGAGTTCTCAAACCTTGTATACAGCCTGATAGCAACCAGTTACCTCCAACACATAACACCGCACACACACCAACTGCTGGAACACAGCCCCTAATAGTGAACATTTCAGAGCAGCAACAGAAATGTGTACAATTTAAGGAAAATGGTACATATTTAAGTTAGTTTATTTTGATCTATAAAGTTCTGAAAATGTCTGTTTTTGAAAAAGGTCCTCAAAATGACTAAAGTACTATTTTAGTTTTGTATCCTATTTCCCTAGGAATTTGTGTAGTTATTGTATAACATTTTAACTTGCTTTAGATCAATTTACAAGTGATTTACGCTTTTGATATTACTATTAATACTTTTTCAGCATATAAACAGTAGTAGATTTTTCAGTTTGGTGGAAACTTTGCCTGACTGCAAACATTGGTTTGGTAAAGGTGTTGTTAGTGGCTTGATACTGTGTATACACGTTTTGTTTTCTGTTAATATTTGAATGTGTATAGTGCCTGATAAATTATTAATCGGTGCTGCACAGGTTTTAGGTCTGATTAATATGCTGGTGTCAACCATACTTAAAGCTAGTTCCTCATCTACAGGCTACTGTAGCTATTGTGTATTCTCTTTTTTGCCTGTTGTCCAAAGGTGCACTGCTGCCTACAGTTGGTTGTGAGCCAGATGTACCTGAAGGAGCTGGCACGCAGGGACAAAAAGGAGAGGACGGGTTATGACCTATATGGAAGGCTGCAGAGAGACAGAGGGGGGACACTGTGTTCTCCCTACCCAGACCACATAACTGACACCAGCTAGCATACACCTTCTACTTGAAGTCCCCCAGCACCACAGTGCTTTAATCAAAAGGAGTCGGTCAGCACAATGTATTTAGT
The DNA here is from genome assembly GCA_027564795.1 of Aphredoderus sayanus. NCBI lineage: Eukaryota > Metazoa > Chordata > Actinopteri > Percopsiformes > Aphredoderidae > Aphredoderus > Aphredoderus sayanus. The sequence goes on along the minus strand of JAODUG010000002.1, from coordinate 2,421,665 downwards.
AGCATTGTTTATTTTTCTGTTTTGTTAATCTGTTGTAGAAGTATTTATAGCCATTTTGTGTATAGGCCTATTACTTTATTTGCAGAAAGTTCCAGAGAATCTGTAATTATTGAGTTAGTTTAAGAGAAAATACACTCTAATCTTGTGTTTGAATGGCAGACAGGGTAAGGTTAATTTTTGTTATTCTCCATTGTAGTCATAATTATTCAAATAAAGAAGTAGTGCTTTCATTATTTTCTATTCCTGGAGTGAAAGTAAATAACATTGAAACCATACACTTCTGCAATTTATTTATTATTTATTTATTTGTAGTACAATATTTGCACTCACCACAATACCTGTCTTTAAGACAGCCAATCTGATCCTATAGTGCAAAAAAGACAATGGGTCTGTATTAGCTTAACAAGAGACAGCGAGCCAACCACTTACAACATAAATCAGACATTTATTTACAAAGAAACTTAACAGTGAGAGTACTATAGGGTTGGGCGATATGTCTCACATTTGACCATAAATATTGGCTATAACAATAGGTTTTTTGCTATATCGTTTATACTGAGTTGACAGAGCTAAATATATACTTAATACTACTGTATTATTAGGCAAACACTATCAGATGGTTATTTGGGTATTTGGGTATGGTTATAGATACACCACTCCTTAATTTTAAAACACTAATTGTGGTAATTGTAACAGTTACGGCCATATCGCCCCCCCCCCCCTAGTGAGTACAAGTATTAAAAAACAAGAATTGAGAACCAGGCAGGGTTTAGGAGTTTTGGTTACGGATGACCTGGAAGTCTACTTTAGGACTACCACCATCTTGCGCCCAAACCACTCACACCACATATAGTAACTTGCAGAGGAAATGCAAGTTTGAGTAAAATCTTGTCAGTTAAATTGGTATTTTTTATGACTTTGAAATTTACATAAGCCATTGTATGAACAGGAAAAAGGTTTTTGTTTTACATTCCTGATAGAAAATACGGTAACAAATGTAGAAATGTGTGCCATTAATTAATTCGTTTTCATCTTGCAAAAATACAAGATTCCTGCCTAATGCAATACTGTGGCGTTATCCAACACTTGTATAAATTAAGATATACTGTAAATGCTAAACAAATGATTAATCAGATCAGACTAGGCTTACATCATCTGAAACGGCAAGCAAACAATATACATGCAGACAGAATGTTTTGCCTAACCCATAAATAACAGGAAAAGAAAAACATTCAGCTCTCGTTTTACCTTAGGTTAAAGCAGGTCAACAGCTGTGTTCTAAGAATGCCCCATTAAGTTCACAGTAAATCCTGTTAAGGTACCATTTGTTCAAGACAAACCATACTTCAAAAGAAGAAAATATGACTGGATCTTTTCAACATTGCTAGATTAAAGGATGAGGCTGGTGACATTTTATATTTTTCTTATTGTCAACAGTATAGAAAAGACTAAAACCTAAAATTGTATTCTGACTTGTATTATCCATTTACAGTAGACAATATCAGATAGAGCTCATATCGTGAAAGCCATACGTTTGTTATTGAACAGCTGTCCTCTTGCATTTGGACAACTTAATTAACGTGTGCACACACTTTCTGAAACAGCATTTTCACAAGACCTTGCTAACTTTGCCTTCATTCCCTTCTTTAGACTAGTCTACCTGAAAGACAAATGTCTAATCACTGTCAGGGCTAATCACAGGACAAACGTGGTTACAGACAATACAACATGAAATTACACCAGCCTTATCTTTCAAAATAATAAAAATTATAATTAAACCTGATCATCTTGCAAGTCTTTTCAATTTTTAACTGATTTTGCTCAAACATCAATCCAACATAAATACAAGTAAGTAATGTAACAATAACTTTCAACATGAGTATAGCATGCAAATGACAAAAAAACAACTTCTTCTATTAAGGCAACACTGTATATTTGAGTAGACCTGTTACCAAATATTTCTGTATTATTTATTCCAATACTGACGAGAAAAAAAAATTTCAAAGACAATTATTTTCCTGTGCTCCGCGAACAGATCATTTTCCTCCGCAGTAAATCCCAAGAAACAGCAGTAAAACACATAATATATCTAATAAGATAAACATACAGTACCATTCATATAGACAACATTTATCTTAAATTATTTTATGAGGAAAAACAAAATGTATATATATATACATGGTGGATACTAGGTGATGCACAGTCCACTTTAATTCAACAATGTTTTCTATGTGCTCAGGGCTGTTTGATATTCAGCCGAGACTTGGAATGAGCAAACTAATAGCACAAGGCAAATGTAATTTGTAAAGCTGAGAAGACATAGAATATTCTATATGAAATACTTGTGAAGTAAAGGCGTGCCAATTCACTCAGCAAAGCAGACAAACAGGATTACTATCATGTGGTAATGTGCATCAATATTATTAACATAAACTAGCCCATCAAATACTTGAAAGCTCCAAATAAATGTCAGACCACAATGACATTCTGAAATGAACCAGATGCATAAAAATCTTGTGCTGATAAAAAAAATTTAGAACGTAAGAAAACTGAATGGGCAATACAATGCATGTTCAACATCAGGCATGCTGAATTTGACCCAGTAGACAGGTCCTAGTACATAAGTCCTAGTACATTATCTAAAGGCAAGATGACCCAAAACTGTGGGTTTCATACACCGATCGAACGCCTACACTGTATCTGGTCAATTCCATATAATCGTAATGGTCCAAAAGAGATTTTAAGCACAGCTTTTAGAGTTCACTACTACTTTTCCTTTTACTACTTTCAAGCAGTTATCTTCCCTTACAAGCAGTAATAATCTATTATCCTCCTGGTACCTTGATGTACTGTGTGTTCTTCACAGTGATGTTGTCAGTGCTTACGAACAATATCTGCTTAGCATGAACATCATTACAAACATCGTTTGTCTCCACATACATGAGCAATCTACCCTCCATAGACAGAACCAGTAAAGCCCAAGGAATCAGCTAATGTACAGTATGAGAAGGATGTTGCTGTGCCACACAGACTGCAGCAAGGATTGGGCTACGTAGAGTGGATTTCACAGTCCACTGGATTAACACAATAGCTTCAAATAACGACTTCAAAAAGGGCCGTTTCATAACCCCACCTTACCTAAACACAAAGAGACAATGTTAAAAATTGCTAAAAGATAGCATTTATGTGCAACACTGCGAAAACAGAGAGTAGTACCTGTTAAAATGCACACCAGCCGGAACTTTATTCCAGCCACCTGAATACCAACAACCAGTGGCGCCAGCACTACATAAAGCATCTGTGTAGTCCCCATATAGCCTTCAGGGGATATTACCCAGTAGCTTGTACCTTGACGTACCGTATTATCAAACCCACTGGCTGTAAATTAAAACCGCTACATGCCAGTTTTAACCAAATACACACGAGAGAGAGAGAGAGAGAGAGAGAGAGAGAGAGAGAGAGAGAGAGGGAGAGGGAGAGAGGGGTCAGCAGCATGAAGAACGGGAGGTCTTGCGGTTGCCGTGGAGATCAATGGTGCTGCTCAGCAACGCGTGGTCGATCTGGTCCTCGGCAGCCAGCACCTCCCTGACAGCTGCCTCGAACGCTGCCGTGACATTAGTGTCGTCCTTGGCGCTGGTCTCAAAGTAGGGGCAGCAGCCGTTCTCTTCACACCAGGCCCGCGCCTCCTCCGCCCCCACCTCCCTGTCGTCCTTGTCCACCTTGTTGCCCAGCACCACAAAGGGGAAGCGCTCGGGGTCCTTGACATCCGAGTAGTACATGAACTCCTTCTTCCAGCAGCACAGGTTCTGGAAGCTCTGCACGTCGTCCACCGCAAAGGTGAGCAGGCAGCAGTCAGCGCCGCGGTAAAAGGGCGTTCGCAGGGACTTGAAGCGCTCCTGGCCCGCCGTGTCCCAGATCTGCAGAGTCACCAGGCGGCCGTCCACCTCCAGGTCGCGGTTGAGGAACTCCACGCCGATGGTGTGGAAGGACTGGGAGTCAAAGCGGTCGGTGACGTACCGATTCATCAGGGACGACTTGCCCACGCCGCCGTCCCCCAGCAGGATCACCTTCAGCAACAGGCTCTTCCCGCTCATCACGACTTCACCCCCCCACCCAGCCTGGCCACTGCTGGGCTAATGACCACCAGGGCTAGGCCTCCACTCTAGGTGGCTGACCAAGGTCCAAGTAACCTAGGGCAGAAAGAGGAATTAAAACGTGTATGCTCTCATGTGAGCCTGAGTCAGGTCATGACTCAGCAGATAATTATGTCAGTGGGGCAGATATACTGTACTATTAACTAGTAACTAATTATGTTATGCCTTTAACAGTACTTATTCTAGTTTACTGGATCACTGAATAAAGTATTTGTTTCATAGGCAGTGTAGCCATATATAGTTAACATTGAGAATTCAACACATTTGGTTTATTTACTCCTTGTAAACAAACTTAGACTTGAATGTCCATGGGCTTTAAGCCTAGACCTTATCCCTTGCATGTACATAATAATAATTAGCTGTTATTGTCTGCAAAATAATGGTACAGTAGTATGTAACTTCTGGAAAAAAGCACAGCTGTTCAAAATAAGCCCTATGCAATATGATTTTCTTGCTGGGACACCCACTGAAAGAGCTACCACTGGGTCACTTCAGGTAAACATTAAAAAACCAATATTGGCACTCCCAGATTATGACACTCTTCTACTATAGAATGCCGAGGAATGAGTCAGGAGCTTGAACCACGCAGGGAAGCAACCACTG
>JAODUG010000002.1:2376051-2394995 GCA_027564795.1 Aphredoderus sayanus | reverse complement strand
CTACACCAGACTGGCACACGCTCAGAACCCGCACAATGTCTCAGGACAAAGAGTCGGGGTGGGGAATGGAGGGGGCTACATTGTCAAATAGAATGTTGAAGATGGCAATGCATCATCCATCACAACCACAGGTCAGTGGTACCACCAAATTAATTTGAGACTATAAAAGATACAGAGAGCCAAATGCGTCTTGTCTGAGGTGTGTTGTGGGGGGGGTTTAGGGTGCGAGGCTGGCAGAGGGTGGGGTGAGGTCCGCAACCAGCAGGTCGACTGGGGTGGGGGTTCATGGGGCCGCTTGCTTGCGCTGGACGCCTTTTGAGTAACTTTGAGGTTTTCGCTGCGCAGCCCCTGCGCTACTGTAGACTCACAGCGCGTTAACCTGCATCATCATCAGAACGCTGCAACTCCAAATAAAGAAGGAAAAATAAAACAAAATAGGAAAAATAAACAACATGTAAGAGTTAGAGGGTTTTTACTTGTTCACGTCTATAGCTTCCAATCCAAGTCTTTACTTAACTAAAGAACTGTCCGTTAAGGAAAATATTTTTTTAAAGGGATTGCGTATTGTACTCCTGTTACTTTTTTTTCTCTTTTTTCTTGTTTTGTTCTTCAAAAGGAAGCCACAAGACAGAGGAGCTCAAGCATGGAGTGAGGTGGTTTTTCTTTTGCTGGCATTTACAAACCCGTTACCATATTTTTGGACTTTGTCAGAGTGGTGGCCGCAGCTGGCTGGAAGAAGAGGAGAGGACTGAGGCTGCCCTAGAGTTCCTTTCCGCCAGGCACCTACGCAGGAATAGTGTCACCCACCTGAAACCTTCTAAATAACAATATCAGTTGTGGAAGAAACCAAAAGAGACAAAATCAGAAAACAAGACCGTTAGTATAAGTTTGCAAACAATACACATCTTTTGCATATGGAAATAAAACGTGTTAAAAACCACAAAACAAAATGTCACCATATTGCTCTTATTTGATCATTCATGCAATGAATGTTTAAAAATGAAATAAAATTGTTTAAATAGGGTAGTGGGGAGGGAAGAAAGGCTTTCAAATCGATTTGAAATATTTATCAGTACAGTATATTGGCTCGTTTTTAAAATATTAAATAGGAGGGAGGGTTACTGGCTTGATCTTGCCCAAATGAACTGATCACATTTCTTTGGAATAATATCATTGCATATTCGAAGAAAAAGGGAAGAAGTAATAATTACTTTCCTTTTATTTTTTTCCTATTAAAAAGAAAAAATCCTTATTTTCTTTATCCTGTCCTGCTTTCTTGACTCCTGGCCAATGGGATAGGGAGAGAAGCCTGTGGTGTAATTGTATCTAGAGGCCTCCACAGCTCTGAAATAAAGAAGTCAACGCTGTTGTTGCGCACGGTTCATTCTGTCTTTCTAACGCAGCATCTGACGCGGGCGGTGGAGTGCAGATAGCCAGCTGTCTGCCTGATGCAGCTCGGGCCACTCAACAGGCTGCAGAGTGCACCCTTCCCCCCACCCAAAACAATACGACTAAAGGGATGTCCAATTAGATAATCCCAATTCACAGGGGTGTGTATGGAGAAAGCACTGCAGGGCCAAACAGAGCCTCCATTAGGCATAGCTGAAGGGTCAGGAAGACAGCTCAAAGCGCGCAAACTCCACCGTTCCTCAGCAGGCGCGCGGAGGGTGGAGCGACATAGCAGGCGGAGCTGGATAACTCTCTGGCGCTCCTCCCCACTCCTTTACCCCCCCACTAGCACCAAATAAGATGGCCTCAAATCAGAAGGACAACAACTCCACATCTTAGACTTAATCCAGTCACTGTAACTCTACAAAGAATTGGGCAGAATGCATCAGGGGGAATAACCTACAAGTAGCAAATGTGCCAAGACCAAAATAATCAAAAACATGAATATTAATGGGACATTAGATTCTTGATACAATATGGAGTACAGTGGTTCGGTTAGAGACCATCTTATCTTTTGCATTGCAGAGATGCAACTAGCTTCTCATCAGTTCATTTATTCAATGAAGACCGAGCCAGCATTTTCCCTCCAAAATCAGCCTACATCAGCTGCAAGTTAAAAGAAATTCCACGAATGTCAATGACTATTTGTTCGTAACTTCAGCCTTTCTTCCTGAAAGGGAAGGGGCAGGCCTTGTATAAAAGGATTTGGGGATTAAGATTGCCAGTGGTGATGGAGGACAGGAGCACTATGTGTCCACATTAACTATACTTACAATTATATATTATACTATGACTTAATCTAAAATGCAATACACAGTGGCAAAAAGGTTTTGGATGGATAGATAGAAAAATATTGCCTCATGTAGCGCAGTGAGATTCCAAAAGTCCAAAAGAATTTAAGTGTGGACAATTGACTAGATCTATCAAGATGAAAGCTAGTGTCCCAGTACCCAGGCTTTCAGATGAGCTGAATGAGGAGCCCTGGGGCTTATCATGGGAGTGGCTCATAATTATGAGCGACACAAAAGTGGAAAATAGATCTATGGCCTTAATGGTGAAATGGGTTGTTAAAACCAGATCTAAAAATAAATTAATAAAACTAAATAAATAAAAAAAATATACACGTTAACCCGCTTGGACATACCTTGGCCTCTTCCAAACGCCCGAGGGCTTTGAGCAAGTTGCCCAAATCACTACGTACACAATAAAGGTCCTGTGGAGAGAAAAATTATTATTTCAGTTATGTATCTAGCCACTATAGACATTATATCCATCATCCTTAGACCAAAGCCACTTACAGGGTTATACTGCAAGGCAGACACATAAGCCTGAACAGCCCCCTCCATGTCCCCCGCTGCTACTAGGGCTGCTGCCAGGTTGATGTATCCGTCAATGAAGTCTGGTTTAAGTCTCAGGGCGTGCCGATAGTGTTCGATGGCCTCCTGCAACTGCCCGCGCTCCTTGTACACGTTCCCCAGATTCGAGTAGGCTTCGGCCAGCATTGGATTCTGTTTGATGGCCAATGTGCTGAAATGAGCAGACCTGCAGAAACAAAGGATATTAGCTGGTCACTAACATGACTAAGTGGAAGTCAGTGAAGCAATCAGCAAGACAGGTGTGTATTCTATCATCTAAATTCCATATTTGATAAGTTCCAAAAATAAACGGAATATAATTGCATAATTTCTCATTCTGTGCACATGCAAGGATGAAAAAGAGGAAATAAGATAACACCAATAACCTTCTTCACGAGACCTGTTTAGAAAGAACGGAGCTGCTGCAACTGTGAAGAGAAATGTTTAGTGGGAAAGAAGAATTACACACTTCACCGACAGACCATTTGAGAGGACCACTTAGCAGGCGCTTGTGGCTGCCGACACCATCACCAGTGTTATGCAGTTTAAGGCAAATGGCAGCCCAGAACTATCGGCACATCCTCCTCCCACGGAAAAGTGTGCTTTACGTCATTCCCCTCCACCTCACCTGTCAAGTCTACGGCACTGGAAGTGGATGGAAGACAGGAGCAACAGCACACCAGTGTTGTCAGGCTCCTGCCTCCATAGTTGCATGCAGTGGCGCTCTGCTGCCTCAAAGTCTCCTGACTGGTACTCCCGGTGCGCCAGCTCAGCCAACCCTTGGAAGGAAAGCATACGTTTTGTCGGTTCTGGAGCACCAACACAGCCCAAGGAGGGGGGGAAACAACATGTTAGAAGTTATGGAAGTAAATGAGACAGGCAAATTAAAAATGAATGAAAAACAAGACTCCCTACAAATCATTACCTTTAAAAATATGGAACAAAAGGTACTAAACTGTTTGTTTATAAAGTGTTTATTACTTATTTGAAGATGTGGATTACTTTGTAAATGAATGCCTACTGTATATTAGACACAGGGAAATGTTTTCATTTACTATAAATGTGAAGCCTGTGACTGTGGCAGAACTGAGTTTCAAACATAGCATGTTGCATGCAAAAAATGCATGTGCAAATAAGTGCAGTAGATAGCAATGGCCAAGTATGCAAATGCAACATATATGGTGGGGAAATATGCAAAATAATGAATGAATGATGCAACTGAAGGAATGACTAAATGTAAGAGGGCTAAATAAACTTAAATAGATTTCAGGATGACCAGCAATCACGTGGATCAAGTAAAGGCTTAAAACATTCAATAACACCTTGTGACTGGATGTTGATTCGCATACAGATTCCCCTAAGCAGATACAAACTATGAAATTCGTACTGCTTGCTTCCGTGTTTGGTTTCCCATGAAGGGGGCGCCCTGTTCAATGTAATGGTTTCCGTATTCTACATAAAATGGAAGTCAATGCAAAGTTAATGTATTCATTATTTGAATACAATTCCAATTGTAGATATATTCTGGCTGACGAAAATAATCACGTATCTGAGCCATAATTTCATTATACAAGCAGCGTGTGTTGGACACGCCATTTTAAATTTGTGATAATCATTCTGTGAAAATAGTACGCCATTAAATCGCCCATAATAAAACAATATCATGTTAAATTGTCCTCCCCATTATTGCAGACCAAGATGGCCACTTCATACAGCGAAAAACACCGCTAATGGTAGTGCTCATTCAACAGTAAGTACGTTACGGTAGCACAAAACTGTTCGTGCTAAATGGTACTGTCGGCTACTAGTCTCAATTGGCAAATTCGAGTGTATGTTGTCAAAATTATTTCGGATACTTTCTAATAAATAAATAAAATGTACATGTTCAATAAACCCACCGTTAAAATCAGAATATTGTAACAGTATGACTTAGGACCACTTCTCGTACATTTGCGCCCGTTAGCTACATACCACTAGCGACGTGTTAGCATACACTTAGTTACCTGTGCTGTCAGCCACGTTTCCCACTGAGCTCGCCATCTCCTCGGTTTTCGTGTCCTGTACGGAGGTCGTCAGTGTGCAGTCTGAAGAAAACTTATTCTAAGAGAAAAAAAGTCTGCACAAGGCAATCGTCTTTTTGGACTAAAAGTATCCCGCTGGGACGTTATTGCACGAGCTATGCAACCTTCGATTTTTGCGCTACAGTATTAGCTTCCACAAGCTATTAGCCCTCCTTGCAGGGCAGTGCGAAGAGGGAAAAACCCACGATATCTAATGCATTTATGTTTGCCAATATAAGTAGTATTTGTTCAATAGATCTCCAATCGGTATATAACGTGTTTTCATAAAGTGAGAATTAATGTTGCAATGTGACTATTTTAACAAGCTCTTGAGCAAAAGGCTAGCTGCTGACTTCCTCCCAATCCTCACAACAAAGCGGCCGTGGAACAAAAATGGCGAAGTCATTGGGACTCGTTTCTGACAGAAATTAGACCCACCGCAGCATAGCTAACTATAGGAAGAAACAATTACACTGCATGTTTGAGTGAATGTTACGTTGATATTTACGTGTCACTTTACTTAATTTATATTAATGTCGTATATATGTCGTAGGTTAAAATAAAAACGCAACCGCCATGACAGAATGGTATGGGCGGAAGTATACATTGGTGCAGTGAGACAAACTACGTCGTTCTTCAACATTGCGGCATCTTGAATATTGCTATAAAATAAATGTGTTGTTCATATCCAACAGGGGGCAGTCTCCGCAAACGTATTAAGACGTTATAATTTCCGTTACAATGGCTTAATAGATTGACAAAATGCACTGCGGCACAGGTTGCTGTCAACTATCTGGGCAGGTATTCCAGATGTCTTATCATCTGACTGCCAATTTGTACGTAAAAGAAAAAAAGTATGCTATATACACTAGAAATGTGGTAGCAATACAGTGAGCTGTATAGCCTGCCTGAAATCACACTGAGATTATCAGAATGTAGGCTATGTAGAGCAAAAAGCCAGACAGCGTATATGGTTATTATTATAGGTAGGCTAATACATATAAACATACTGTATTACAAGCATAGTAGTGAAATGTAAACATCAGACAGATCTGACAGAACAAAATGTGCATAGTGCCTAAGTCTGGTTAGTAGCCTACAGCGCTATACCATTTTTGTGATCAACACTTTGAATAAAAATGTTTATAGTGCTAAATAAATGCAAACCCTTACTAAGCAGCCTCCTGATTAAAACATGTAGGCCTATTACCGGTAATGAATCGAATATTGTGGTTTACATTAATCAATATATGTCGGGACATTTTTGGGAAACAGCCTACATGCAAATATGCAGACTCTTGTCCCCCCCCCCCCTTCCCCTTGTTTAATCAGCTTTTTACCAGATTGACATGACAAAAGGTTCAAGAAGATGTGGCTTATGAAGTGATAGTCATTAACTTCACATTCTGGCCTGAAGATGCTGAAAAGGGGGCCACTGCTTAGTGTGCCCTTATTTTTCCCATAGCCCCTCTATGGGAAAATAGTTGACATCATTGGCCTTGTTGGGCTTGCTCTGTGTGCTGAAAGCATGGGGCCTGAGGTTTGTGTACTCCTCCACTGGTCCCTCTGCTTTCCTCTCAGTCCACACACTGGTTTGCGGTTGCTACAGTGGTACTGAGAATGATGTCATGCTCACTGTGTATATGGCAATTGTATCTGACATGCTTTATCTTTGTGCAAGCCATGATCACTCAAGGCAATCAGCCTGGTTACATCTTCGGCCTAATAGTGGGGGGCTTTTCAAAACAGGCCCTGCTTTCATGCAGGCTATTTCAGGAAACACATGTTGTTAACTTAAAAGTCACAAATCTAGTATCTGACTTCAAAGCTGCTAATGTTTTTTTTTATTTTCTTTCATTATGGCCACAATGCCACCTTTCAGCAAGTGATCAACATTTTTACAGCACATTTATTTCAGGAAATTTGTTTTTACAGATTGACATTATTCAGGTAGAGATGTGGATTTACATGTTGTATTTGTGTATAGTATTGATGTTCTCCATGCAATGTGAGACACTGTTACAAGCCATTTTACAGCTACGGTTCCATTGCCATTAATGTACATTTGACACAGTGTGTTGTTTTAAAGGCTGTGCATGACACTGATAGAAAACACTGAAAAAATTCTGTCCTGCAGAAAAACAATAAAAGGATATTCAACACTTTCATGTCAGCAGATACACCATACAAGGTATTGAGCTGCTGCAATTCAGTCCAAAAAGTCAACTCATGATATTGCTTATGATAAAATAAGCAGTGTTTAGATTTAACGAGAAGTCGTGGAATATATTTAGGGTACTGCTTATAAATTGTAATAACAAATTCCATAATGCATATTCATAAGTGTTCAATTCATTAAGAAAGTGACTCAACTTTAAAGTACAATTAATTCTGCTGTGATGTAAGGTTGGTGTCATAGGATACTGTAGCAACGGCAACAGTCCTTTCAATATCACCTTAGCTCTTCAGGTCTCAAAGGAACTGATCTGTGTGCAGAAAGTGTGGGAAAAGAATAGGCAGAAGCCAGGCATGCAGAGGTAATGTTGAACTGTAGATGCCAAACTACCAGCCAGGCCTTAATCATCAGGTGCTAGCAGCTTGATTGACGTGCATGGCCTTTATTTAAGACATTTGTCAGGTACAGGCTGATACATATGTTTTATAGCCCCACATTTTGTGGTTGGGAGCAGAACATTGTTCCACTTAAACTGGAATTTTCTATTTGAAGTTATATTTCAGAGATGGGTTTTCAGCTGTTCAGCATGTGTGAAATTAAATGGTTTACATTTGATGTTATTTTAACTATTTCCCATGCAGTTTTATAAGTTACATTGCATAATGTTTAATCTATTTAATTTAGTATTGAAACTAAACGTTGTAGCAGGAATATAACAGGTAGCTTATACATGTACAGTCTAATAACTGCATGAGCAGAATTTGCATTTGGCCTCTAATTGCAATTAATTCCCTTGGTTGAGATGAGGAACAAATAATTAACAAATGATAGACCAATATATTTTTGAAAGCACATTTTTGAAATACTTTATAATAATATAAGAAGTTGGGCAAATCACAAGCTTAATGCAAAATAGAAACAATTACTTTGTACACCTTTGCTTGTTAGAGATATTAAGCAACAAAGCACATCAAATAATAAAAAGCAAAGCATGGGATGACATGTCAGTATCGGATCACTTTAAATAATTTAAAGGTATAGCCAGTGATGGGAAGTTAATCCACTTTTTGTCAAATTCAGCGCATATATAGTCCACTAGCTGTCTGTTTTCTGTGTCTGCTGAAAAAATAATAAACACAAACAACATGGTGCAGACTGCACCACACAACAATATAGCCGTAGCAATGCATTTCCAATATGTGGGGCGAAGCTTCGGAGGGAGAACTAGGTGTTTTGTTTTGACTGAGTTCAAGTATCAACAAGCTTTCTTCAGAATGACTGACTAGACCTTAAATTACCATTAATATTAAATAATTAGACCCATAAAACATAAAATACAAATCTGGTTCAAAGTGGCGACATGCAGTTGATGTATTCATTGTGGCTATAAAGCTCCTAATACAACTTTACAGTGAGTGAGTTAGCTACAGGTGGTCAGGGGGTGAACAAGAGCATGACGGGGCTGTCACTTGCACAAGTTAGAAAGTGCCCAGTGCCCCTTTTAAATCTTCTCATTACTCACCTGTCGTCTCTCTAACTCTTTGACCTCCCTCCTCCCAACTGCCCCTTCCCTGCTATTGAGGAGCAGAATGGCAATGCAGTAGACCTAGTGACATGGGTATTGACAGCAGCTGTCAGTCTTTGCTATCAATTACACCCTTTGACTGATATAGCCACCTCCCCAGCTTTAATCATCCCTCTGGGAGCCAATAACAAGTTACTACATGGTATCTCAGCCGATAAGGATTTAACCGCAATACTCTTTGTTTAAGTGTTGTTTGAGTCTGGTTAGTTTCATTTGTATCCCTCAAAGGGCTTTACAAGCCCATGTTTTACACAGGAATCAATGACAACCACAGCGTACAAAAAAATAAAAAAGCCTACTTAAAGAAATGGTGGCAAACCATACCTGTCTGTTCTAGTAATGGTTAATGTGTGGCTTGTTCTGGTTTTTGAGTAAATCTTCCTGGGCTCTGATCTCTTCAGCTGGAGGATTATACTGATTCAGGCTTTGCCAGATCTCATTTAGATCCACCTGAGGGGCCAATGAGTGGTCTGCAAAACCAGACGCTATGTCTGGGGTAGATCCCCAACTCTCCTGCGTGTTTGTGGCTGTTGTGTGTACATATTTGACTTTTGTGTTTGTTCTTGGTGCCACATTATTCTGTTAGTTTTCTTTCCGAATTATACATGTTTCCCTTATTTTTCTTTAGTCCCTTCAAATATTTTCGCTCTTAAGAACTTTCTCTGAATGAGTATTCTTACAATCTGTAAGCAGTGCACTTGCTGTGGCCTGTTTGTCTATGATGAAATGTAAATTGTTACATGAGAATTCTTTCCCAAACACGGGATTAGCTACCTTATAATTACCTGCTTGTACAATGACAACATGCCCAAGAGGAGTGATGTTCCCTGGTCCCTATGATTCCACCCAAAAAAACAACAATGGCATGTTTTCTTTAAAGCATTAAGCTTCTTATTATGCACTTGCCACCTCAGATGTCTTTATAGTGTGGCCACCCTTTATCACTCTAACTTTTCTCAAACCCATGTCCTCGCTGATGCTTTATCTCTCTTTTATGGCCTGTGTGCCTCAAATTATATCAGATTATTTTACTGTAACAAGAAGCCATTCTTATTGTGTACCAAGTAGTGGACCACCCACCACTCACCCTCTCCCTTCTAACTGTCTTGCACCTCCTACTTGTTTATAATTGCCTGTACCATGTGAGTCAACAATGGCGGAACATTATGTCAGGAAATAAAGTCAAACGTTTTGCCAACTGAGAGCAAGAATCTGACTTTTGCCAGGCCCCAGGGCACAGTACAGCACTGTTTGACCAGAAATCATTGACTGGCTCTATCTTCAAGCAAACCATCAGAAGCTTTAAAGGAGCCCCTGTTTACAATCGCTCATTGTTCTTATTCCATATTGACTCCTTTCTGTCCTTGGGAGAACTTTTCCTTCTATGTTCTACTGATGCAGTTTCCAGGTTCCAAGTTATGTAAGTTATGTTAGACAAACTTTGAGAAGTTAAGCCTTCTTATAAAAACATTTTCAAACATGGATTCTTGGCAACAGAGTATTTGCTAGAAGGTGTTTTTATTACAAGTTCCTATAGTTTTTCTTATTGTCACAATATACAATGTTATGTTCACTTATTCACCTCCAGTCTCAGCCTCCCTCTCTCTTTTCCCACCCTGCTGTCTTCCTCTCCAGGTATCCTGTTTACATGGCAGAGTCAGTTGTACAGTAGAAATATTGTGGAAACCAGGACCCAGTTCAAGAAATAGCACTCATTAAAGTGTATAGGAATCATCACTTCATATAATGTATGTTCAATTGGATCATTAAGATTGGATCAGACTATTGTGGCTGACTTCAGTGTCAAAGCATTTTAGATTGATATGTGTGGTTATCCTTAGTGCATGTTGTTTGTGTGTGTCTGTGTCTGTATGCATGTGTGTGTGTGTGTGTGTGTGTGTGTGTGTGTGTGTGTGCATGTGCATGTGCACAATTCAGGAAAGGAAAGAGGTTGGACCTACATTGGTTTTGGAAGGAACAGGGAAGGAGTCGGGAGGAAAAGGCGTGTTTGCAGAAGTTGTCAACTTCCACATTCACCACCCAGGTCGCCACAGACGCAATAAAACATGTTCTGTAGACTTTTAACACTCTCACCACACACACATTCACTCACACAGCTATGACTGCTGCAGGATGTGGGTGATTTATGACAAACACCTTTAAAAAAACGTTTTAATCAAATGCATTATAAAATGTTAACGGTCTAATGTAAATGTTTCTAAAGATAAAGAGAATACACCTGCATACTTACATACATTAAGTTAACAATGTATCAATCCTCAGTAGGAACATCATCAGCTTAACCTTAAGATGTTGCATTGAGGATCAAAATGTTGTATAAACCACCATATTAATAATGGTATGAGGGAGCATTATAAAGGTTTTTCGCATTGTTGTCTCAGCCCAGCACCTAGTGGCGGCGCCAGAGGATTTACAGTGGGGGTGCTCCAGTAAAACTAGGGGTGCTATAGGATCTATATAAGTTGGCCTATACTCACGCAAGATCAAACGCAATCACATGTAGCCCACACACACGCTATTGTACAAACGTGAGATAGTCTACCACAATGCAATATCCCAAAAACGGCAACAAACCATTATACACCTATCATAACCCTACCGGCCTACAAAAAGTGCTTAATTTTGGCACGACACCAGTTGCATTTACATTAAAACAAAAGTTGTTTCAGGACTTAGACTCACAATCAGTTGTTGCGGGTTGATCCACAGAACATGGCCATTGAGACCAATAAAAGATCCATGAAGTATTCAACTAAAACTAAAACGAAAGTAAAACTGTGTTGTCATAATGATCAGTCATCGTGATAGATCATTGCTGTCACTGACGAGAACTCATGTCCATCCCTAATGTCACACAGTCGAACAATTAATTTTATTCAGCAAAAAAATAAAATATGTGAAGTTATGACATTTCTTGTGGGTGTTACAGAAGTGCTATGGCCTTCCTTGGGAGTGCTTATGCACCCTCCTAGCGCTGCTTATGCCAGCACCTACTGTATATTCTGACTGGTCTGTCTTTTGTACTTTTGTATTAATGATGGCTGTAGTTTTTAAAGCTTGAAACCCCCTAAGAAGTGGGGGATCTCCATGGCCACTGCAGCACAAATTGAAACCAATAGTTGCCATGGCATGAGTAAATTTTGATGTTGAAATACTGGTTACACCCTCATGATTGATAGATCCAAGCTTTCACCCTAAAACATTTAGACCTAATAATGTACATTTCCAGTTATTTGTTGAGTAGGCCTATGAAAAACCTTATAACTAATGATTGTGACATTTTTGGACTCTAACCAATCACTGCTGATATCTCCTTCCACTATAGTCACCAACTGAAACAGAACAGTTTGACTTGGGGGGGTCCAAAATAACAATTGGGAATGATATGGGGTTTTTAAAATTAAGCAACGTAAGCTACGGTAGCACAAAAGACCTTGAAGCAATGCAATTGCCAATGACGTTTTTGGTACACATGGGAATTGCGAATACAAACTTCAGAGGAAGGGAGTTTGTAGTTCTCCTTTCCTTCCCTTATCCCAGGTTGTTGGAGTCATTGTAGCAACTATAAAATAAGTGTGGGATGGCAAGTCTGCCATGGTCAAAGGCTAACTACTGTCAGAGAGAAATGTCTTGAAAAGAGTCTTCTATTGTAGAGGTATGACAATCTATAGATCCAGGTCATGTTCCAATGTTCATGTGTCCATTAGTTTATCAACATACAGAAAAATGGGTGGAAATCATGTATGGAATATATGTTTTCCTTCACCACTCATTTCCTAACTGTCATTTTGTTTTGTGCATTTCCTGTGTTATCTCTCAAAAAACAATTACAGGAATCCCACGGATATTTGCCCCTCTGTCTGTATGAATGAGAAAGTGAAAACAATGAGGAGATACCATATATTAAACACTATTCATAGTCAGGCAGCATATCGTCCTGCATAGGTTTCACAAGTATCATTTTAAAATATATTTCATTTAATCTGGTCACCCCTTAGACCTGGATATAGTTTGCAAACTAATTAGTTATTTTTAACCTATTTGTTGAACAATAGGATTTGGGACACCAAGGTGGTTTCCAGAAATTGTTCAAGCCAATAATCAAGTGACAACATGCCTGACACATCATTATTTTGATACGGGATGAAAATGTTTAAGGCTAAGGTGGAAGGAGAGAACTCTGTTGCAGGTCCTTTTTGTCCTTTACAGGTTGGGTGTCAAAAATGTTTCTCAGCTTCTATCAGGCTTGAACCCCTGAATGAGGTTCCCCCTGCTTCACAGCTCTGCGTCCTGCCCGGGTGGGATGAGAGATGAGGACAGCCAGGAGAGGAACGACAGGGCAGGGTGAAAGGTCAGAGCTTACTGCGGCACCGTCAAGGCTCAGTTGGGGAGTGAAGGGAGGTGGTGACCTCTGACATCTCAGCCAGGAGATGCAGACACAGGGTCTGACTCACCAAACACAAGGATACACATGAAGTTAAACATCTCCCTGGTGTGATGCTTCACATGCCATAAACCCACAGTGTTTCCATTGTATAGATAGTGTGCCACCCACAAAACACATTCTGTTTCGTGCCATTGTAATATATAGAAGTGATGCAAAAAGAGACTCCTCTTCTGGAGAATTAAAGTGAGCGGTCAAACTCTCCCTTTCATGGACCAGCCCTTTTGTTGTTTTTGGACCAGCAAGGACCTGGGTGATGCTTTGAAGTGCCATGGGTCAAATAAAAACCCAACAAAGGAAGTGTATGTGCATTAAGAAATGGATATTGGCTGAGACTGAGGTGCTGACTGCACTACACCAGTGAGCATGTTTGCTCCAGATTAGTGCCTTTTTTTGTGATGAAAATAAGAGACAAACAATAACGAAGGATGTTGGCTACTCCCACACTTCTAAATGAGAACATGTTGCTGCAACAACAGCATAGTGAAAAAGACAGATAACAGATATTGCTAAAATGTTGTAGTTCCTTTGAAGTGCTCTGAATGTCAGCCCAAAACAAAAACAATCAGTTGAACGACACATTTATATTCATCACTGGCAGACCTGTTGAACTTGTCATGTCTGCAGTCTGATGAAGTGACTTGTCCGGGCTGTGCATAAGCGGTGGACAGGTTCCAAGGCTATTTGGCAATAGAGCCAGGAATTCTTAACCCCTTCAGACAACATGAGACAAACATAATGACTGCAGGCGGCTGAGACTGGCATTTGGGCCTCTAGGTCCTTCAACAGACTTCTGAAAGGAGCTGAATATGGCACAAATTAGTTTCCTTTTTAAGTTTGCTTGATTATTTATTTATATTTCACTGAAATGCACTCACAATATGCACCCTCTATATCCCTTAGGTAATCTAGGACCAGTCTGCTAACCGTCCCCGGAGTAAAAATGTAACATGGAGAAGCAGCATTTACCTACAATGCAACAAATATACGTCCATAAAAGCTTAGAAATGCTCCAATGTTGATTAGTTTAAAACATGTATGTTCATCATTGCTTCCTGCTGAACTGCAAACCTTGCGCTGACGTCTCCTATGCTGCAAAACATGTATTTTATTGTATTTTATTATCTTACTATTTTAATATCTGTTATGCCTTTTTATGCATTATATATAAATCCATTTTATTGTATAATGTGTTTTTAAGTGGAGCACAATGAATCTGCCTTGTGTATGGAATTAGCTATGTACATAAAGTGCCTTGCCTATAATACATACATATTGCAGAAGTTTTAATACCCATTATATGGTGTCAGTACGGTTACAAGAAGAAACTTATGATTATGATATGATTAACAGATTTAATTATTTTATGATGTAGTGGAGCAGAATGAGGTTGCTGGTGCAGTGACACAACCAGGCAACAGTCCATCAGGCATGTACGCAATGGACACAGGCTGGGTTTCTGGCATAACCTTGCCATGGAGAAAAACCCCTTTGTGTGCTATAGAATGGAGACTAAATTATCTCATAATTTAGCAATTCTTGCATAGAGCATGTCACTCCACCTGAGAGTGGCATGGCTCTTAAACAATACTGTGGAACTGCAGTGTTACATTTAATTTGGTGTCCAAACTCTAATACAGTAAGTGTGTGCTTCTGAGAAGTCCTTTATCAAATAATCCCGATTTGATGAGAATCAAATTAATATGAAAAAGCAAGAGCAGAACCTATTGCAAAAAAGGCTTTTATCACTGCTGTCAACTATAATAACTATTCTCGGTTTTATGGTCCTGGCTGCTCAGCTTGGGGCCCTCAAAATGTTTTATATAGCTATCAGGCACCTGGTGGGAAATACACCAAGAATTACAGTTGAATGGCAGGCATGTCATTACAACACAGGGTAAATGCTTACCTTCCCTGCTCTGCACTTCTTACTTCCTTTTTATGTGACAAACATGTCAGGACATAGGGGGCAGAAAGTTTCAGGATTTCCCATAAATCCATTTTGTCAATCTCTGTGATCGTTACTAATTACTGAAGCAGAAAACAAAAGATTGGATGAATACAGAGGGGCATTCAATGGCCTCTCCATATCAATAAGGGTTCCTACAGGACTTATGAAAGACCCGATCTATGCCCAGGTCTCATCTCCCTGAACTCCAAAACCGTGGTGGGTCTCATAATGGCACCCTCCACTACTTTGATATGGAGACACTGTAAACCAGGCACACGTTTATGCTGCAGCAGAGAATGCTAAGCTCTCGTGTCACATACATGGCTCTATGGGTCATTGTAGTTGATGAGTGTCTCATGTGGAACAATAACGAAACAGTGTTGCCCATGTGAAGCTGAGGGGAAGGTCCAACAGAGCTGTCGTGGTGGCATCGATTGTAATGCCATAGAGAAATGTGTTCATAGAAAAATAAAGTGAAAGTAAGTTTTAACACCAGGCCTGAAAAACATTAGCAAGCAAAACCTAGTTAGATTGAATCATTATAATGGCAACAAATAAAGTGTCATTAATACTAAGAGGTAATATTGTGTTTGAAATAGGAAGCAATTCTAAACTAAATTGGACATTTATTTTATTATATTTATTATATTTATTTACTTTAGAAAAGCAAAAGTAGATATTAAATAACACTCTAGTAATGCCTATGACTGATTTCAAAGCACATATGTCCCCAGACCCCCCACACCCCCGCTCCCACAAACAGACACACACACCGCCCCACACACACTGCCACAACCACTCACCCTTACCACACCAACAACAGTTTATAGACTGTTAGCACTGTAGTGCATCCCACAGAATGCTACATAAATTAGGGAGGCTTCTAAAGACAAGACCATTATTATTAACATATGTTGCGTGCGAGCTCATGTGTGTGTGTGTGTGTGTGTGTGTGTGTGTGCGTGTGAGTGTGCGTGTGAGTGTGCGTGTGCGTGTGTGTGTGGGTATTCACATGAGCTAGTGCCTGCTGTGCATTCATGTACATGTGCCTACATAAGATAATTTCCATGCATTGTTTGGGGTTCAAAACTGGGGAGAGGTTCCTCTCAGCTGAATTTCATGGGTCTCGATACACAAACAAAACACCTCCTGTTAACTCTTTATGCTCCCTGGGATCCTGAAACAACAGACAGGTGTGACCACTAACAACAGGATGACAGGGCTCACTGCCCCCACTGACTTCCTCTCCTTTTACACTCCCCATCTCCAGATACGACCACACCCAAGGCAACCAGGAATCCAATCCAGTGTGTATGAGTATATATCCGATGAACGCGGGCTTATGCATATGTTTGTGTTGTGAGGAGTTGTGGGCTGGTACTTTAGGTTTCAACCCCCGAGTACCAGTCTTTGCCGGGTTAAGCCATTTAACTGTATAAGTGCTCATCTGCTCAGGCAATTGTAGCCAACACTAAACATTAACAGATAACCTCTCAGGCTAACCTGTGACCTTTGACCTTCACCTCAGGCCTTTCCAAACAATACAGTGGCCTCCAGGGGTTACACATACATACACACACACACACACACACACACACACATTTCAAACAGTTCCCCTATGTCTCATCATGTCTTCTACTTTTCCTTTTTTACTGACTTCAATCTCCTGTTGCTGTTTAGCTGTTAATCATCTGAGTCGATCAGGTTTTCCTTGGGCTAAATCTAACGCTGAGTTTTCACACAAAAATGCCAGAGGCCAGCAGAGTCCACACGCAACGAGCTGTGAGCTCAGTTTACCTATCTGCTTTGGGTCTGCTGAGACAGCTTCAGGCTGGCTTTATGTTATAGCATCCATGTATTTGTTGCTGTAATGGAATGATCTTACCACAGCAGAAAGTGGTACGTTACATCCGGACTGGATGTATTTCAGACACCTTGAGGAAAAAAAAGGATGTTATTCTAGTCATTCTAATTATTACACTGCAATGCGAAGCCATGGCATTTTAGGTGGGGCACATGGTCAGTACGGTTATTTTGGTGTTTTGATGTGTGTGGTAGGACGTAGGATTGTCAAGGGCACTGTCACTATAATTCTGACATCAGTGGTTTAACCTCTGGTTTGACACTGAGCTTTATCTGGACCACATTCATATTTTCCATAGAGATTGGAGAACCAAAGGCCACACAAACAGGTTTACACTAGGCCAGAGGCATGTACTTTGTGTGGGTGGGAAACACCCACCCAGTGGGAGATGGGTCTGTGCAGAGGATTGTATGATAACATGAGCTAGGCTGAATGAAAGAACCCTTAATGTGGGTTATGGATTTTAAGGATTTTAACATTCAGAGCAATGCTTTCTGTGTTAGCTTTATCTAGAGTTTCTCCCCGTCACTTAAATTTGGTGGATTATCCCACCAACAAAAATATTTGTGTACCACCAAAAGAGATGACCTCTTGACATTATGACATTATGTTGGTGCAATAATGGTTTCTGACCTCTCCTGGGATTTACAAGGAAAATACGGTACACATCTCAAGTGAGTCTTGAGAATAGTCTTAATGGGCTCCTCCACCATAAGTGTTCCACTAGCATCTTTGCAAGTCACTGAGATCCCTATCAACAGGTTGAGAGGCTAATGGAGGCTCAACCAGAGTGATAGGTACTAATAGAGGGTAATTATAGTTATTGGCGGTGATTGCAGCCCTTTCAAAGTGGAGTGTCTGTGTGAGTAAACAGAAGCCTGTTTCTTTTCAATGAGCTCGGGCTGAGTGCTCACACTTCCTCAGTGCACAGCCTAGCAACAGCCTGTCCTTCCATTTTATTGGGTTTTGACCAAATAACTCAGCTGGCCATCGCTGCTCAACACCGGTCACTCATCCTTTTGTCTTCTGCCTTTTCTCCCTCTGCCAAACACGCCAGCTCTCCTCGTGTCAGAGATGGGGTAGAGGAAGGAAGGGTTTTAGCACATGACTCTCAATAGCCTAATAACTTTTTCTTTATTGTAAAAAGTTCTTCTTATTATATTATGTGGAGTAATTTTCACTTGTAGTCTTGAGAGACACTGTGACCATTTGGAAAGTGTTATGAATGAGACAGTGCCATTAGCTTACGTGCGGTGTGGTCTCACACTAGCGCTGACATCTTGCTGCCGGTCTACTTTGCTACAGAGTGACCACTCATTGATTTTCTTACCCCCTCCATTTACATGATGTGAGCTCCACACCTCTAGCCTGGAGGCCTGGACAGAGGCTGCGACTCACAGGGGCCTAAGGGTGGCTTGTTTAACCAACAGCTACAGGGCCTCAGCAAAAGGCTGGCTGCGTTGTTATGCAACAGTTTAGCAGTTTACCAAGCCTGAATGGCTCCCAGCACAGTCCCACTGAATGCTTGTGGAAACGAATGGAGGGAGAGTGGCACCTACAGGTTAATCCCCAGGGCTGTCCCCTAGAGGTCTGGCTCTCACAACTCCACCATGTTCTCCTTTCAGACTTAAATGTGTTGGCTCTATCAAAGGAGGGAGAAGGAGAGAGGGAGAGATGGAAAGGGGCTGGTTTCTGGGGGAGCGGCACTGGATCCAGCCAGCACTTTGGAGGTCACATCGCTATCTGGTCTCATCTCCTCTGTTTCTGCCAGGCTGACTACACTGGGCATGGAGCCAGCAGCCCCATGGTTTCTCAGTGGGTGACATCACCGGTTGGCACAGAGGAGCAGGGGTGGGAAAGAGAATAATTAGGTTTAGCTGGTTGAAGTAATGGTGTGTGTGTGTGTGTGCGCGCGTGTGTGTTTGTGTGTGTGTGTGTTTGTGTGTGTGTGTGTGTGTGTGCGTGCGTGCGTGCGTGCGTGCGTGCGTGCGTGTGTGTGTGTGTGTGTGTGTGTGTGTGTGTGTGTGTGTGTGTGTGTG
>JAODUG010000002.1:2357191-2368976 GCA_027564795.1 Aphredoderus sayanus | reverse complement strand
GCAAGCGTGGCAGGGGGCTCCCTAGGCATTGTACTTCTTAAGCAGGTCAGACTGCCAGTGCCTCTTGCGATCAGGGAACACTTTGGGCACCCGGATCTTCTTGAAGTCCTCGATGCACTTCTTCAAGTCTTCCTCCAGCATCTTCCTCTCCTCCTCGTCTTCGTCCACAGTGGGCGGGGGACCGCCATTCTCCTTGGCGACGGCGCGGGGCAGCGTCTTCAGGGTGAGCGCCATGGGCCGCTGGAGGCCTTCGTGCGGGGGAGGGGGCATGAGGAGGTGAGGGTTGGACGCCAGCTTGGACGGCGATAGGGTCGAGCGGGGGGCCGAGCGGAGGGCCAGGGTTGGTGGAGGAGGGGGTGGGGGCGAGGGTGACAGGTCGGGGCTTTCCGGAGGCGGGGGCAGAGGTGGAGGAGGAGGAGGAGGGAGAGGAGGGGTTGGAGGAGGAGGAGGAGAGTCCAGCGATGGCTGGCTGCGCACGTGCCGGGGTTTGACCACAGGGGAGTGTGTTTCTGGAAGGCTTTGGGTTCTGCTCTTGGAAGGGTCTACTGAAAGCACATCAGCGGGAGCGGCGGCAGGCTTGGAGGAAACCGGTTCACTGGACACTGGGGGGTCAGAGGTCACCGACACTGGAGACGCAGACCGTCCACCTGTATTGAGACAACAGTAATGACAAATCACGCTACATTCATTTATCATTCCACCACATAGAATAATGGATAAATAAAAACTGAATTAACTAAAATAATTTAGAGGATTAGGACAGTAGAGTGCATACTGTGTGAGGGGTTCAATGCATATATATATTCTGGCATCTGTTGAACTTGAAATCATCAATGTGTGTTAGCTGTGTGAGGCTGGGAGAAAAACATTCACCTCGAGGAGCTACAGAGAATTCTGTTGGGGTACCCAAAATCAGAACAAGAGTAAAGAATTGATACTAATGGATGGGCATGGGAGGACATAAAAAGAGAAAAGAAAACAAGGGAAGTTGATTTGCATTTATTTTATTGAGTGATATTCACATTTCTCTTTCCACATTCAAATCATTTTCTCTCTTTTGCTGCCATGGCAAGGCCTACTGTGACAGAATGGAATAGAGGAGGCTGAGGTTACGTGGGCTATATCTCACCTGGAGGTCTACCCTACATGTCCCATCAGAGGCCCCTGTAGTGCATCGTCCTATCAGCAGCATGTACTGCACTTTGGTGTCTACTCCTCGTAACTGGCTTCATGTTCCACACACACAGTTACATTTATGGGCTGTCAACATTTCTATCTCTTCTGTTAGCTGGTAAATGGCGGTGCAGAAGGCCAGTTGGGACTCCGTAAGTCACAGCAAATGGGTGTGAAGCGTGACGTTTCGGCCCTCTAGGCAGTGGGTGCAGGAGTCTCATATCGTTCCAATATCCAACTGTCATTTTGGTCTTACTGGGTTTTGTTTTTTTTCTTACCTTCCAGCTGAACATTCCCCTTTCTGGTGTTGGTTGGTCACACTTCATCAACCCACACCTGCTCACATACGGTACACACATGGTAGTGTGTTGTTATTCTACAGCTAACCCCCAATTGTCACACCACTTAAATGCACACTCCCCCGTAACCTCTCACATGCGCTGACACAAAGACAGGCATTCCAGTGCCCCTACACACACGGGCGCGCTCACACACATACTGTACACAACACAGGGCCCATGCACTCTCCTTTAGCAAGGCTCATGGTCGCTGTCACCCAGCTTATATAACAAGAGGAGCTGCTTGTGTCACATCGGAGGCGCTATGGAATATTTTCCCACTGCTTTGACTCTATGGGAAACTGAATGTTTGTGTGTGTGTGTGTGTGTGTGTGTGTGTGTGTGTGTGTGCGTGTGTGTGTGTGTGTGCGTGTGTGTGTCCCAAGTTTATAAATGAGCGTGAACGAGCAGATTTCTCTGTGGCCTGTGTATTTGTGCATGCATGCATTATGTTGTGTGTGTGTGTGCGTGTGTGTGTGTGTGTGTGCGTCAGCGTATGCTTTCTGCTGCAGTCTGGGCATGTCCAGGAGTGATAAGGAGAGAGAGAGGACAAAGAAATGGGTAGGAGAGGGAGGAGGCCTGTTGGCAGAGCATCTGTGTGTGCGTGTGTGTGTGATGTGTGTGCGTGTGTGCGTGTGTGCCCGCGCGCTGTTCCGTGCGCTTGCTCATGCCTGTAGCGTTGGCTCTGCGTCGCACCGGGAGTGGAGCACGCGGAGCACACACACACCGCGTCCCGTAATGAAGACGTGCTGGAGGACGTGTTTGAGGACTGCTTGGACTTGGTGGGAGAGTGCGGGCTTAGCAGAGGCATAATCCACTGGGGGGATGGGCTCCGCCACTAAGCCTCATGAAGGAGAGCGCACGGCACAGAACGGCGGCGCGGGGTGGGAAAAGCCACTTCCCTTGTCCATTTCTCCAGAGAGTCATGCGAAAAGCCAATGCACTTTCTCACAGCCTCCACTTTGCGCCCTTAATCTCTCTGTGGCTCTTTGAAAGTCTCCCATCTGTTCAGTGTGACACACTCTATAGCCATCATTACCGCCATTAGTGTCTCTGGAGTGTCACTGTTGTCAGGGTTTAGCACCTCTCCGGGCAAAAAGATTTCTTCACTGATTCTGTTGAATCGCCATCAGGTGTACAATTGTACCACCCCACGCAATATTAGTTTCCTGTCACATGTCATACACACAATGTCAACTGAACTGACTGATGTTTCTAGTATGTAGAAATTGGATATTAGATAATGATTAGATGATTACATATTTGTGCCAGAAGTATTTAACATGAACTGTGTATGTGTGTTGTGACCCTGTGGCACTGACAAATAGGACACATTATGGCTTCCTGCAGCTGCAACGGGAAACCACGCTACCATGCTTAGGCATAACGTCTAGTATTAGACGTTAACACCCACCATTCAGCTCAGCTTTCCAACATCTGCTTTGTGAAATGATCTGACAGCAAAGTCAGACTGATTTGCAACGCACACTGACTTTGTGTTTCTGCCTGACGCTTGAAAATTCATAACGGGGCGGGGGGGCGGGCGTGAATAACATGGCCCTCTGAGTCATTTTACATACTGTGGCATGAGCACAGACTCCCATATCAAACTCTCAGGAGTGTCCTGGCTAGTCCCATAGTAATTATAAATATGTCAATCATTATAACAAAGCGGAGACTGGTAAACAGGGAAAGAATGGAAATGCTATCAAGCAAAAAAAGTATGCGCTAGGAGACATTGTACAAGTACTCCGCAAAGTTTCCACAGACGACTTGCATTTTCTATTAAGATATACGCAAACCAACACTTCTCAACCTCAATTCACCTGCTATTCCCAAATGGACGTTCACAGTTTCTTACTACAAAGTTGTTCAGCTGTCTGACTACTTGTCTCCCTGTTCTTGAAACCCGCCAACACACCTGATATCAATCCACTAATGTTCTCCTTTAAGGTCCAGATTCCAACAATACAATCCCCAAACACCCTGCTATCTGTCTTTGCCTGTGTCGCATCAGTCCAATGCTTGGGGTAGTGACAGTAAGGATATAGGCTTGGCTGTCCAGATTACAGATAATTAGAGCAAAAGATTATAGACCCAGGTCTCCAGATGGCCGAGGTGAATCCTAGCTGAGCAGCAGCGCCGATGGATATTGTTCACTTTGTAAATGTAGATGACACTAGTATAGTATATTGCTAACCAATTCGAAAAAGGATACACATATAATTACAGAATTCATGTCGTAATAGCCAATACACATAAGACCTTGATTATTTCAGGAGGAAGTCTGAGATATATGGTCAAATTATAGGTATCAGGTAAAACTCATCATTATCATTTTAACAGGATAATTGTGTTGAGAGAATTATGTTGAGAGAACTGTAGGTAAAAAAAGCTAAAACAACACAATAATTAAGCCTCTCAAGTCTGCCTTGGGAAGATTACCCACAACTGTACACAAGAAACAGAACTTTGCTTTGTCTACTTCACTTACTCTTGTCCTTTGCGCTTTCTATAATATTATCAGATTGTTCCTTCCATATGTGCTGTTCCCATAATTTGTTATTATATTAAGGCTATAACTCAAGTTCCCCTTTAGGTTTTACAATAACTAAAAACATGCGGGTTTAGCAGGAGATATTACAGAGCGGTTGGGGTGATAGTCTCTCTAGTACTCTTGAGCTTGTCTTGCGAGTCTTGTGTGATTTCCTCCCTTGTCACTGCCTGAAACAAACACCGCTCTGACATGGTGTGACAGCGGTGTTCAGGCACCAATATGTTGAGTGACAGCTGCGTCATGTGGCTTGAGAGAAGTAGCCTATGTGGAGAGAAGTGACATGCTGCAGGACAGTGCAGTGCAGTCAGGGCACACATCTGGCTCACTGCCCCACTATAAATAAACCCACATGCGCGGCACAATGCGACAGAAAGGCCTCAAGCTAAAAACCACATCGGCTTGTCGCTGACATCGTCGCGGACGAACAGATGGTTATGCAAAGCAGGCGTACACACAAACGCCAGCCGCAAGCCAAAGTTGTCTCTTGAGGACAGCTCCGTCCCTGACCTCAGGCTTCTCCCTGATCACCTTCTCACCTCCCCTGGAGATTTCCCTCCCCCCACCAACCCGCCCGCCTTCGTTCCACACACTGCAGGCTAACATCGCTCCCAGGTACAGTAATTGGGAGCTGTGATGCCTGGTGTTATTAGCATGGCCCTCTTATTGCTGTCAGGAGAGGCTGAGGGAAGCAAATGGCTTGTTTGTTTGCTAATGCATTTTTAACTGGTCATGAAAACGAGGGAACAGAAGCTATAGCCAATTAGATTTAAAACGGCAGTGCTCCGAACACCACCGATCAAATGTTTTCCCCAATCACTCTTTTCCACAGAAGGGAGTCAATGGGTTATTATAATAAAACATCTCCATAGCAACTGTACTCCCAGTGTGCGTGCACGGCGTGTGCATGCCCAGTTCTGTGTTTTCGAAGCGACTGCCTGCTCAGCACATTTGTGAGCTTGACAAGGCAGTCCAGACACGGCCCTGTTCTGTCTGGGGCCCCAGCGCTGACCCAGGGCAGCCAGCAGAGGCATACACAGCACCCCTCCTTCCTGACAGTACAGGGAGACAACCAAGCCAAACTGTCGAACAGAATGTTTCTTGCTTACGTTGACAGTGTATGACCTATTGAGCTATTGACAAATGTACTAATTGTATAAAAGATTCTGCTGAATGTTGAAAATCTAAATTGGACAGTCTGCTATGGCACGACCTATGAGTTCTGGAACCACTTTGTAATAGCATAAAGCATTCAAATATATAAGATAAATAGATTATGAAATTACTTTTATTGAATTATTTAAACAAGGTTTCTCAATATGTTAACAACAAGAACACCAGGTAAACTGAACCAACAGGCCGAGGCAGGTAATGAGGATTAACATTGCAACAGGAAACACTGGTTATATAGACCTACAAACGGTATAATGAGAAGAGAGGGATAACACCATGGGCTGGAGCCAAGCACAAGACAGGTGAACACGACAGGGGCAACGAGGGTGTGACTTCAGGAAGCATTGTGAAGTTCTAGAAGTGGACAAACGGAACTAAATAGTCTCACTGCATAAACAAGCACAAGGCCACAGATGGAAGCAGCCTCATTCTTGGGATAAACAGAAACACAGATATGAGCACAGGCTGCCTCTTGAGTTTTAATGATGCGCTCAGTGAAGGACGGCTGACTCACTGTCACTCTGAAGGCACAGATGTCTACTAATGAGAGTCAATACACACAGAATTGGTTATTGGCTATATTACAGGTCCTATCATTTGTATGTATTGCCACGTACTGTGTGCATACAAGTGTTGTGTATACGAGAGGTTTTCTGAGGCGAGATGCAACCTATGGACCACTTATTTTTAATACACATAAGATAATACTACTACTACTCTTATTAATATGCATATTTATGTATATTTCTTGTTTAAATAACTTATATTTAAAGCGCTCTGATCTAAATCCTATGTCCCTTTTGGTGGGCCCTGACCCATAGTTTGAAAACAACTGGTGTATACTGTACCATGCACATCTACTGTAATATACGCCTCACCAACACGGCTCCCCACTTTCAGCATAATATGTGTATATATCAATATTTGTTTGTTGTAACATAACCTCTCTGCCAGTGCTGACTGCACTGTCAGGTTAAGAAATAGAATTGCCTCGTAGCACAGCCCAGCGAGGCTGTTGTTTGTCATGAAAGCAGCGTCTCACCAAATAACACGGGACATTTATTCGCTGTACCGACGCATGTGGAAAATAAGATTAAACACAGAAAAACAGTGTTGATACTCTCCAGGCCTGCTGTCTGTCAACCGTCTGTCTACTGTACCTCTCTCAGTTTCCAATCTCTTTTCCAGTGATGTTGATTATTTCCTGGCCTCTCTATTTCCTGGTTCTCTCTATTAGGGGAAACACGTACTTAGTTGGCTGGAGGACAAGGGGATCATTCTAATAGTGGCAATCTGGCTAGTGAAGGCGTGTTGCCATGTAGGTCCAATGTTGCACTGGCTCCGTGGCCAGAAAGCATGATGTTCACATCCCTGCCTTAAGGTAAACTGCTGTCAGTTGGAACAATAGACTCAAGATTTTGAAAAACATCTATAAATACATAAGAAATCAAGGCTTTAGATGGTCAACATACATACATTGCCATCTGCGTGTCCAGAGCATTGCATCACTTACTAAACATTAAAAAATAGAAAGCAGATTTCATTGCAAAATATCTTTATTGTAACACTGGTTAGATCAGGCATATCACCATGGTGACACAACTTGAGCCTGCTTCCTAACTGGTGCACATGGCCAGGCATGCTACACGTTTGAGCCACAAACTTTACAGTGGAGCATTGACACTTCAGCACAACCTGGCCTACGCCCTTGCCCTTGGTTTGTCTACGTGTGCCATTCTCACATACCTAGTGTTATATGTCGAGTCTGAAGGCCAACTGTCAACGTATGGATGGAGAGCGGAATAGACCCTGCCTCCGTAGACTGACCTCATGGGTTCTTATGTATGACACCGTTTCTGTCTTGTGTACAACCCTGCCTTTTCATTATGGACCTTGTTATGAAAGCAATTGAGGCCCAGGTCATACAATGCACATTGTCAATAGCCTGCTTTAAATGGTATGGGGACATATCAAATTTTAGACATTTTCCTTTTTTCACTTAATATTGGTCTTAAATCTGAACAGAACACCAGTACACGAAAAAGACATTTACTGTTCAATCACATTTTTTGAAATAAAAAGGCTTGAAAATGACTCACCAGCATAACTACCATATAGTCCATTTGCTGGTTTAGTTTGTTATCAAATGGAATAAGAGGCTGCTCCTAGCTGAACCAATCAACTACTTTTTGCCAAATGTGCTTTTTCTGTTTGGTTCTTCAGATCAATTAGTAATATTATTGGCAACAACACAAGGGTTTTGTAATCTGCTTCTACAGAGCCGGGAATCTATGTCATCATATCCATTAGAACTGTTCTCTGGTCGATTACACATATATACACTGATCAGAGCGTTGATTGGGGGACAGGGAGAGCAGGACAATGCTTGTGTTTATAATGTATCAACACAAGTTTACACTTAGAGAAATGGTTTAAATGTGAAAGATTGTAATATTTCGTAGTCGTATTCTTTGGTTAGGTAAAACCATAGAAACATAACTAGAAAGCAACTGCTTTCTCTATTGTAAATGAACTAGTACCGTTATCATGAATTGAAAACAAAATTATTTTTATTAGACATTTTCACGAAACACTATTTCATCTGTTGTCTATCTGTGGAAAAACACTGCACCAGTCGGCCAAATGACAACAGCACTCCATTACACTGTCATCACAACGGTTCCATAGCCAATTTTAGCCATAAAAAGGACATATCACTGCAGTTCTACCAAAGCTGATCTGCCACCTTAGCTCAAATGATACTCTACACTCTACACCATACATAGTCTTTGCTGGCAAATTTAATTCACTGTTAAATAGTCTCATTCCATAACATAACAATTTGGCTTTCTTTGTTACAGTGTCTGGAATGTTCTATTCTCTCATTCAATCTGATCTTTTCTGCTGAATTCCGATGTCTTACATTTGTTTAATTTTGAGGTATATGATGTGCAGACCAGTCCTGAGGCTCAAACGAATGCCCTATACACGATCATAAAATGTACCTAACTCACAGCAGAGTGTGGCTGGCTATGGTAACAACTTTTTCTCATGGCTATATTCACCTTCAGTGGGTGTTCTCAGCATATATGCAACAGTATAATTGTGTAACTTTAATATTGTAGTATTATGAATTGAATTGTTTATAAAACAGTCAATGGTGAAAACAATTAGCTCGCCTAGAATGCTATACACAGTTTTCACCAAAGGCATAGGCCCCACAGTAATGGTGCGAGCCTTTCTAAATAATTTCACTGTAATAATAAATATTTGTGCAATTAAGAAACATGTTTAAGAAGCACATTCAACCTTGTCCATCTCCCCTGCCCTATTTGCTTGGGGGATCACAAATACTAAATGTTCTAAAGTGTCATTTAAGACATTTTTCAGTCATCACAAATTCTTGATATTTGGGCATTCTCTGCTCTTTTCAGAGCCTGTATTGTAGTTAGCTTGACAAACAGCCAACTTATTTGTGAACAGGAACTTCCACACACAACAGGATTGTCCTAAGATAGCACAGATGGTTGTCGATATTACAGTCTCTTCCGTTCATAATAAAAAGCTCAATGTGCTTCTTGTTTTGTGGCTTAATTATCTTTATGAGCTAAAGCTTTTTACAAAACCCATCATTCAATACAACATTTATCGAACAGTAAAATGTAAGGCCTGTTCCCAACCACACGCTACACAATACATTTAATAAAAATTGAAGGAAATTAGATTTTTTCTTAACACTTGCTGGGGTTGTCACATCCCTCAAAGCTGATAAGACATCCAATTATTTGGTAAATTAATGTTCGCAGGAGCAAGAGAGAGCAAGAGAGAGAGAGAGCGAGAGCGAGAGAGAGAGACTGATTTGCTGG
This sequence comes from Aphredoderus sayanus, assembly GCA_027564795.1. Taxonomy (NCBI): domain Eukaryota; kingdom Metazoa; phylum Chordata; class Actinopteri; order Percopsiformes; family Aphredoderidae; genus Aphredoderus; species Aphredoderus sayanus. The sequence continues at coordinate 2,359,872 of JAODUG010000002.1, read as the reverse complement.
AGTAAGCATATGTACAGTAACGTACTATGTCACTGGCACTCTTTGAAGCCCTTTCTATTAGGCCCTTAAGACTATACTTCTAAAGTCATGTGTACATGAGGCTCCGTATGACAAACTTGACTCCAAGATGCTGCATTCACCAAGGCAGGTGCAATATATACACAAAAAAGGGAAGTAGTACATTGAAGGAACCAGTCTTCGTAGGGAGAGAGATGTGGGTTTCCTGTGGTGAAGGGTGAAGGAGATGCCAGGGCTGGAGTTACGGTTGAAGGAAAAAGAGACCCACAGAGGCTATAGGTCAACAGTGGGTATGGACCTGAGGCTGGGTGGAGGGGTGGAGAGGAGAGAACCAAAAGGGGTTGGTGGGCATTGTTCATAGGGGAAAGACTAAAGCGTGGAGTGGAGTGGGCATGGGTGGAGCATCTAAGGGGGGTATCTACTGGGCACAGAGGTCTCTGAGAGAGATTTATAGGATGGCTGGGTTGGGGTGTTACTCAGGCAGGAGGGGCCAAGGAGACAGCGGATGGTGTCACTCACGGTAGAACACATATTCAGTGTAGCTGGTCCAGATCTTGTCATCTGTCTGCTCATGGGCAAAGGCGCAGGTCCCCGTGGAGTTGCAGGCCACCATATGAAAGCCTGCATCGGCCAGCTTGTCAAAGGCCTGCTCCAGGAAGGTGAATTTGAGATAGTAGCGCGATGTGTAGCGCTCCGGAGGGCGGTCGGGGTCGCGGCTCTCATTCAGGGTCTCCCCAAAAACCTCCTTGGCCAGGGATGTCTTTCCACACACCATGATGCGAGCCACACGTCTGAACTTGGCGTCGGTTTGGCTGTCGCGGCCAAGAGTGTAGGAACCGCGGTAGCCGATCGTGATGAACCCGGAGCGTTTGCCGTCCGCGGCGCCAGGCACCAGGCTGGCACAGGCGGATGCAGCGGCAGCGCCGAGGGAGCCGAGGTTACGGGTCATGTCGAACCCCGGTGAGGAATCCTCCGGGTCACTCTGGCAGCCTTCGTCGCCCAGAGAATTCTGCTTGCTCATTTTGGGAGCCAGCATTTTGACGAGGTCGGGCAAGTTGAAGAACTCAGCCTCACGCTGCAGGCGACCGCGCTCAGGGAAATGGTCTGGCAGAACCAGCTGTTGGTCACGCATGTAGTCCAGGATGTAACGGAACAGGAAGCCATCACGGTCCACAAAGAATCGCCCCTTCGTGTCTCTCGCCAGTCCCTTGGTCGATTTTCGACTGAACATCTCCCATAGCAAAGAGTCGGGCACACTTGTGAGTGTAGAGTAGCGGGTTATGTACACTTGACCACCAACATTGAGCTCTATAATCTCTGGGAAGGCTATTTCCTCCCCAGTAATGCCACTATCTGGTAAAGCCATATCTGTATTCTGGCGGACCTGAATTTGACCTTATTTGTAATTCGATTTCAGAGTGAATTACACCTATCGCGACTAGGTTAATTTAGCTTCTGGTACGTTTAAGCTTGCAGAGCCTGGTGCACTGACTTTGTTTTTTAAATAGATCGCCTTAACTACAGCGCACTATTTCTATAAGCGCATAAGCTATTCGCCAGGCTCAAATTAAAGCATTTCCATTACACATTTCTGGTGCAAACGCACCAGAACAATGCCCTAATGTCTAACTACAAATGTTGGTCAATAACGACTACATAGCGTCTAACCTCAGATGGAACGATGGAAACGTTGCGTCCATGTCCGTTGCGCGTACAATTTGATAGACAAAAATAAACATATCCTGTAGCCTACTGTCAAAACCACATTTCTATGAATTGAGTAAAAAAAAACAAATCCCTTTCTAATCTTACTATGTTGTTTTAGCGTGAACGGGAACTGGTCGTCCAACTTCAGTCAATCTGTACATAGTTGTCGAGATCAGGCACCTCGAAAAAGAACATCCAGGAGACAAACAGGATATTCCATATGTAATGGCTGCCAATAATTGCAATCAAAATTATTTCTTGTTTTTCCATTACTGGGACCAAAATTACACAAGGTTGTCAGATCTCCCCTTGAGCTTTGCTCTAGTGCCAGACTGTAGCCTACTCTGCAGCGACGTAATGGAGGCCACCGTAATTTATTTCAGTTAACCACACCTACCTGGCGATGACGTGTACGCACCTATGTAGCGCGCCAGCTGCCAGCTCTACTTCATATACTTTTCTCAGAATTGTAGACGCTAATGCTTAAGCGTTTTTCATATGATAAAGGGTTCGTTTATTATGATATATACTCAAAATATTGTAAATAAAAAATTCAAATAGGCTAAATACAATTTAAAAGTGTTAATATCTTTATATTGTGTAGTAAGTGTTGATGGTACATTTACTTACTGCATTATAAGAGCCACATTGTTTATGAAGGGATAACAGTGACATCTAGTGAATAGTAGTGCCTTGCACATCAGATAATCAAAGATATAGACAACTAACTTACAGGTGCCTGTCATATAATTAGAATATCATCAAAAAGTTTATTTATTTCAGTAATTCCAATAAAAAAGTGAAACTTGTATAATGTATACATTACACACAGACTGATATATTTCAAGTGTTCATTCCTTTGAATTTGGATGATTATAACTGACAACTAATGAAAAACCCAAAATCAGTATTTCAGAAAATTAGAATATTGTGAAGAGGTTTAATATTGAAGACAC
>JAODUG010000002.1:2328814-2355097 GCA_027564795.1 Aphredoderus sayanus | reverse complement strand
CCAGCAGTGCACATAATATGTGTGTGTAAGCTGTAAAATTAGGTTTAGCGCCTTCTATCTGCCACAAAAGCTAGTGAATTGGGTCATTCTGACCCGGAGTACATTACGAGGGTTAAAAGTTTCAATGGATGGCTCCCCAGATGTTTGTGTGCGTAGAACTACATTGTGTGTAACAACCATCTGGCGTGTCAGGTTAGACAAACATACCAGTAGAAGTCATAAATGACAAACAAATGAAAAAAGATAATTGTTTATTTTGGTTCCTCCCCACCAGTAGTTTATCCACAATCAGACTGAAAGAAAAATAGGCTAACGTACAGGAAATGCATGGATATTTAATATATACCACAAGTAATTGGATGTAGACAGCAAATGTGCATACTTTTAAGACTAATGCCAATATGTTTACCATTGAGTTCAAGGTATAATTATTTCCTTGGTATTAATTTAGGGTGTGGGGAAACTGGTGGTAGTGAGCACAAACACAAAACCCAATCACTAATCCATAGAACAGAACATGTTTTCATTCACCACTTTCAATGACAACTGATTGATGATGAAATAATTATACTTTTTTCCACCTGCAAGCTAAGAGAGAAAACGCATAACACTCTTTATCCACTCAAAAATCTCAGTTATTGTTTTATTATCCAGGGACTATATACTTCCCTATACACAAATAAAAAAAAGTAATTAAAGTGCTTTCTACTGACTCAAACATACATAATCTCCAAGTTAACGGTATTGATAATAGCATGTTTGAGACATAAAAAAAAAATATCACTTGTTTTCTGATTAGCTGAGTTCAGTGCTTGAGGAATAAAGACCAACAGATGTAAGGCATGATCGCAATTAGACCATTAGCTGAGAGAGCACATTTGTGTCGTAGGCATCATCACACAGAAGCATCTTGTAGTGACAGTCGAGGACATACAACCACTTTTTGAGGTTGCTATACATTCTGAAGTTTACCATGCTCATAAATATTGCATTGGCTAATAAACAATTTGTGTTTTCAGGCATGATTTATTTCTATTTAAAATAAAACAGGATATTCCACCAATTTATCAGTTAAACCTCATTCATCATTTTCCTAACTGTGGCTGCTCCAACAAGTTTTTAAAATCGACAAAAACAAATACAACTTTTAGCCATCTATAAACAGTATACACATTATACATGATTTACTGGCACACCAATAGCGTGGAGAAGAAAAATCCACAGCGTGGAAAGAAAATGAGGTGCAACTGTTAGATTTACAGAATATCCATATTTTAGGTCTGTTACACAAGTAAATGTTGTCCCAAACTACTGTTCTCACAGATGGTCCTGTCCCTAGGATTACATGGGCGATGGCATTTAAAACAAACCCCAGGGTAAAAGCTGGTTAGTACGGGGGAAAGAGATAGCAGTTGGTACTCCTGTACTCACTCCACCTCATCTCTAGAACTGGCATGACGTTCACAAAGCACCACTTTCTATATTACAGGACACAGTCGTCATCTTGCAGCATTTCAGCTGAGTGGGTATAAAAATATAGAAATTTGAAACCCTGAATATATGTTCATATGTGATTCATCTGCAACAAAAACAAGACAAAAGTGACAGCTGTCCCACTAGATTTATACAGTTTCTTTTTCACTTCAACCCCAACTCAATAATGCTTTTCTGCATTACTTTATTGAGGGGGAAGGAGATTAGATCTATTTCATCAAGCAACACCGAACAGTCTATTATAATGTCTCCTTTGTCATGTCCATCATTCCTTTGTTAATAGACTAAGATTATCTCTGGGTGTGCAACACAGATTTACTAGGGAAGGGGGGAGGAGTGTGTGTGTGTGTGTGTGTGAGAGTGCGCTGACATTACATCAACATGTCTTTGTGGTGTCGGGCTATGTGCTGGCTTTTCTCTGAAGGCCTTCTAAAGCCCTTGGTGCAGTAGTCACAGCGGTGCGGGTAGTCCTTGGTGTGAATGGAGATGACGTGGCGTTTGAAGCCGGAAGCGTCCGTACTATTGTACTCGCAATACTGGCACTGGTACACCTTCCTGCCACTGTGCGTCTTCATGTGCTTCTTCAGCTCCGCGGGCTGCCGGAAGCCCCGCCGGCAGCGCTTGCACTTGAACGGCAGGTCCTTGGTGTGCAGGGACAGGATGTGGCGGCTCAGCGTGAAGGTGTCGGGGGCGTTGAAGTTACAGTGCCGGCACTGGTGCACCTTGTTGCCCTTGTGCGTCTCGGCGTGCTTCTTCAGCTCCGAGGGCCGGTGGAAGCCCTTCTCGCACACGTCGCACTGGTGGGGGAAGTCCTTGGTGTGCACCGAGATGACGTGGCGCTTCAGGTCGCTGGAGTTGGTGCTCTTGTGCTCGCAGTGCGGGCACTGGTGGGTCTTGTGGCCCTGCACCATCTCCACGTGCCGCTGCAGCTCCCGGGCGTCGGCGTACGCCTGGGGGCAGTGGCTGCACTTGAAGGGCAGGTCGGCGCCGTGCTTGCTCTTGATGTGAGTCTTTAGGTTGGACTGGTCGGCGCAGCGGAAGTCGCAGTGGGGGCAGTGGTAGGGCTTCTCGCCCGTGTGGGTCCTCATGTGCTTCTTGAGCTCCGACGGGTGGCGGAAGCCCTTGGCGCACTCCACGCACACGTGGGCAAAGTTCTTACTGTGCACCGCCAGCAGGTGGCGGTTGAGCAGGCCCTGCTCGGCCGTCTCGTAATCGCAGTACTTGCAGTGGTGCAGCTTGGGCTCCCGGTCCTTGACGATGAGCTTGTCGGAGCCCAGCGGGCTGGACTCGTGGTAGCGCCGCGCGTACTCACTGTATTCTGGGGAGCGTTCGCTGTGGTGGCTCAGCAGCTTGTGGCTCTCCAGGTGGTTGTGGAAGTTGACCTTTTTGTTGGTGGTGAAGTCGCAGTCGGTGCACTGGTACTTCTTCTTCAGTAGGTGGTCGGGGTGGTTCTTCATGTGGCACTTGAGGAAACCCCGTGACCGGAACTTCTTTCCACAGATGTGGCAGGGGTAGACGGTCAGAGGCATGCCATCAGGGCCAATGATAACAGCTGGGGGAAGAGGAGAGGGAAGGAGACAGTGCACGCTGCTTTAGAATGCTGGGAACTCATGTAACTTTAAATGTAATCGTACGAGGACCGAGTGTATTCACACCACCACCAATATGGCACTGGACATGGCTCATTCTGGTTGTACACACCTGTCTGACACTGCCGCGTTTCACCCTTCTTCTTTTTCTTCGCCTTGGGTTTGCCGCCAGGGCTCTCTCTGATATGCAGAAAGGGCGTGGCCCCTCCATTCTTCACCCGGTCAATGCCATCACCTAGGCAAAACATCACCCAATCACTATGATAGACGACAGACCGACTTCAACACCGTAAAGCCTGCACAGGAAGGGTTATCTAAAAAGTTAGTTTTTCTATGGTAGGGTCATGCTATTAAAAGTGATGTACTTCCAAGCTGTAATTTTTTACCATAAGAATTTGCCCAGGACACGGGCACAAACATCTTGTTGTTTAGGGAGTCATGTAGCTGGGCTTGCTGCGCTGCAGCCTCTTCATCCTGATCTACTACCACCTCCATATACACCTGCTCATCTATAAACATCCACAGAGACAACCTGTTCAACGTCCTACTGAGTAGGGGTGGGCGAAATGTTCACAATACATTTTAGAAATGTTTGCAGTAGTCGGTACATATCACAATATTAAGTAACAGCTTGCAACAAGATTACACATGCCGACTTAATATTGCATGTTTGGCATGAAACAATCACTGTTTTAATCCGCTATCAACATCGTGTTTCTCAAAAACATAGTGCTGACGATGTGATAATGATAACATAATATCATTATTATTACCTTTAAGTTATAATGATAATTACATTATTTTATAAAATGATGACAATGTAATATCGCCCGCCCCTACTGCTATTGAATGGCAGCCACTCAACGGAACGTGGCTGACAGACCATGGGTGAAAGACCGTGGGTGATCCATGGGCCACTTACCGATGTCTTCATCATCTTCACTGTCGTCATCGTCATCATCGTCCTCTTCTTCCTCCTTCTTGACAGCCATGTAGACCATCTTGTCACGGCCCACTCCCAGTCTGCCAGAGGAAGCCGCCTCCAGGTCCGGATGGCCGTTTTGGTAATCATCCTCAGTTATTACCTCCGTTCCACCTGCAACATTAAATCAAAGACCTTATTCACAGAGGCTCGTGCAGGTAATGACACAAGCACTTTCCTGACACCTCAGTGCAATGACCTGTTGTAAACCAGTGAACCTCAAACTGTGGTTTAACATAATTTAGTTTTAAACAGTTATTATATTATAATTATACAATTTGCATTAATTTTAAATCATGTTTGTGGTATTTAAATAATATTTTTGTGATAAAAAAAATTGTGCATGCATGAGCAAGCCGTTTTTGTCGTGGTCATGTATTAAAAATACAAGAGAACCACTGATGCAAGCAAATCATAAAGCTGGTTCCTCTAAATGCCACTTGCCCAAATCGTCATCTGCTTCAGCTTTAAAAATGTAGACTTTGATGACCTCAGAGCCATCCTCGTCCTTGCCCTCCTTGTCCTCCATCACCTCAGTGCTGATCTCCAGAGGAGTGTCGCCGATGTCCAGCTTCTCCCCAACCTCGTCTACTGTGTTAACAAATCAATATGTAGTATTAATTCAACACCATTTTCACAAAAGCATTGTTCATAGGCCCATCTGCCCCACAACAGGTAGGGTTATTATGATTAATATTGTCATCGGTTTATTATTCCAGTTGCATAAAGTACAGTTTAAAATGTAAATAATAATAACAACAACAACAACAACAAAACTGCCATTATAAGTTACACTAAATGTTGCATGCCCATATCGCTCCTACTTACAAGAGATCATGAGGTAATCCTCAGAGCTGCTCCTGGCATCATCTTCCTCATCTGTCTGCAGGGTGACAACCTCGGTTGGCAGCTGCTCCTGGATGATAGTTTCAGAGTCTGCCTCTGCCACCATGACTCCTTCTGACACAAGCTGCTGGTCCAGGGTGTTGTCCTGGTGCTCCGACAGAAGCTCTGCCACGAATACCTGGTCCGGCATGTCATCATGGTGATGGTGGTCTGGGTCCTGGATGAGCTCTGCAGACAACACGTGGTGGTGCCGGTGGTGGTGGTGGTGGTGTTCGAGGGCTTCCTCTATAGCCACCTCCGTGCCCAGAATGTTCTCAGGCATGATCACACTGTGTTCTGACGGCACCATGTCCTCATTGATGATCTCATGAGTCTCTCCTCCTTCAGCCTGCAGGCCTTCTACATCCACATCTAAGCCCTGAACGACCTCAGCCTCCAGGCCTTCCACCTCCACCTCCTCCTCAAGGCCCTGGACAACGTGGGCTTCCAGGCCTTCAACGTCTACCTCAGTGTCAAGGCCTTCCACCACCTGGGCCTCCAGACCTTCCACTTCCACCTCCCCATCAAGGCCTTCAACCACTTGCGCCTCCAGCTCCACGACCTGCGTCTGCAGGCCCTCCACCACCTCGGCATCGAGGCCCTCCATATCCGTCTCCAGGCTCTCCACCACCTCCGTCTCCAGGCCCTCCACTTCAAGGCCGTGCTCCAGCAGGATACCCTCGTCTGTCATCACATCGGACAGAAGCATGCCTTCGGGCACAGACACAACAATGTGCTCCCCATCGATGTGAGCCAGGCCTCCCATTCCTGCCACTGCAAACACAAATACATCACTTGAGGTGAGACATGGTAGTCTCCTTACATGTACAATACATTGATTTTTCTTATTTGTTGCTGCTTTCTGTGTTATATGCTAACCCCTCAAAGGCAAGTTGCTTTATTTAAGACAATAGATTATAGATACATTTTATAATGACGTGTAATAATATTTCTATTTTACAATTAAATGATCCTTATATTTATTAAATAATTTGTCAATCTGAAGGATTGGTTACTTTAGTCAAATTGTCCTCATACCAAAGTCCTGCATTATCATAGTGTGGGGCATCTTCAGCTCCTGTGTGTGTAGCTCCAACACCCCTCCACCTTGGTCCATGTCTTTACCCAGAAAAAGACTGGAGAATATAACAGGTATTGTGTTAGCTGTATTTTGGTGGGCCTGTGTGGATTACTTAAAACCAAAGTAAAAGCCAGCATTGAACATGGCTTTACACACATACCTTCACATTTGATGCCAAGGTTGTCTGGAATTAAACCAATATGTTATTTATGTTGTTCCCTTCCATCAGTGAAAGTAATCCTGCATGCAAGAGAAAGCACATATATGCTTAATAAAAAGGTAACATGCATTCAATAATAAAGTTTTCATAATAGGGACTCTGGAAATTTGATCATATCTCAAAAACATAAAAATAAAAGCTTCTCCTTCCTACACTGTCAGATAAGTTCTTCGAACATTTAGAACTTTGTTGGTATTTATGTTTATAGCAATTACTTTGAGGAATGAATGATATGGTAACGTTGTCAAATTTAAGTAAACCCTGACCACAGAATTCTGTTTGTTAAGACAACTGGTGTATGACCTATTCAGTCATTGACACATTTACGTATGTTGCTTTCAATACAATCTGGTAAATGCTATAAATGTCTAATCTTAATGGTGGGGTAATTTTAGACTACATTTAAAAGCATCCTCGGGTTTAAGAGCATTACTGTTACCAACATCATTGCGCCATTGGGGAAAACCACTGTACTGTTATTTGTATTTCAGGGCGTTATGGTGAAAGATGCACTTCCCTACCCATTGGCACCACCCGGTGCATACCCAGGCATATTACAGGCAGCCTGAAGACACAAATACACCTGAAGCTAGTTGAGCTTGTTATCCCGTTAGATACAAAGGGTTGCCGCCCCTACTGTAGTCTTGTGAGTAGCGGGAAAGCCAAGTCGCGGATGCTGACATTACAAGCTTTTGTGGTTGTGCAGCTTGTAACGTCCTAAAGCAGGAAAATGCGCAACTTGCAGATACATTTGTACCACAGTACTGTAGCTGTGTGCGTTGTTTTTATTTTTAAATCTGGTGACAAATGTGTCGTTATTCGAGATACAAGTCTATTGTACCGGTACTTTACAACCACTGGGTTCTGTACATTTACGTTGAACACGCCGTATGCAGTACTTTGTTTTTGATAATCCACACATACTGCCGAGTGCATGGCCGCCAATGGAAACACTGCAAACGTTATGCAATGCATACTAGAGCGGCTACCGCCCTCAACCCACTACTGCTAACTAGCAAGTAGGCTACAGTTGTTCGCCCGTCGCCATTTTGTTTAGCCCAACTGCTAACACTGACAGAACCAAATAACCAATAATGTAGAGACTAGGAGACCGCTACCACGTTGCAATACATTAAACTGTTGAAAGTTATACAAATATAAACTTAATTTCAGTTGCATTTGCCGCCATTTAACATGCTGCTCGAAATTGCGCGACGTTGAACGTATGATTAGCTAGCTTGCATGCTAACCTAGCCGCGGCTGCTCCTACTGCATTATCAACCATGTTGTTTTCAACGAGGGCTGAAAGAGGCCCGCTACGGCCGACTGGGCCCTCACGTCGTATCAATGTACACTTCTATTCGATGCAAAACAATTGTACCTGATAGTGAAGTCTTCCAACTGTATCGGCGTCTCTCCCCCTTCTCAGTTTTGTCTGTTATTGTTTTGGTTTATTTTTGACGGTAAGCTAAGTGCGGCCTGCAGTTTTGGATCCCCGGGCACTCTTTGCTAGGCCTCGGCCAATCAGGTTGCTTCCTGACAACCAAAGGGAGGGCGGGGGGCAGACAATGCGTGGCCTCGTTTACCGCTGATCCCTTACTATTTGCGTCATGCATAAGAGAGCAGAGTTACATTAATGGAGCCATTCGTGTGATGACAAGTTATTTATTTGACGTTCCCATTACTAAAATGTCAACATTAATTGTTAATTGTGCGTGACTTTTGTGTAGTTGGTGTCTGTAAGCTCTAGGCCAGTGGTAGGGATGTTTAAGGCCTGTAGGCCATTTTGTCAGAAAGAATGGGCAGCGCTGGGCAATTACTCATTTGAGAGAACCAAATTGCCAAACAGGTTATAAAGACAGCTCTTGGTTGTCGCATACTCCTCCTAGATACAGTACACGGATACAAAAAACCTTACTTATAAATATTTAAAATGAAAAACAATATAGCAACAGATTCAGGATACATTTTATTCTTCAATTTCACAACAGCTAATTGTCAGAGGCACTCTGCATGTGGGTGCATATGGTAGCTGTCTAAAATGAAAAAGGCCTTCTTGCATAAACATTGTCTTTAGTACAGTGGTTTCAAGATACTCAAATCCACCTTTAGATATGCAGAAAGGATACCTGGAAAGGCAGTACCTAACAGCACTTCAGCTTAGAGTACCTCTGGAATTAGTGTGTTCGAATGTTGCAGCTGAAATGCACATTGGCACATACAATGTTTTATGGTGTTTATAAGGGCAGTGTGATCTAAACAAATTGCATAACTGCCAAAATACAGTAAAACCAACATTTTAATCAACCACTCAAAACAGTTAATTAGGGGACTGGGCATATTACTTAGATGAGAAAAATGGCAAGAACACCAAGCATGCAGCTTCATCTAGTAGGAACTCACAGAGAAAGTAACCGATGGACCACAGCAACATCTTTTAAAGATATCAGAACAAATTCCATTACAACATTTAACTGCTCCAAGAGTCGTATTAATTTCAAAATAAGAAACTGACAACAAATATCTTCTGGAAGCTCATAACTGGATAATTATTATGTCCAGTTGAGTGTGTACAGTATGTGTGCCTTCATGTCTATTTTCCCCCCATCTCTCAGTCTGGGTTGAGTGGTTCATGCTATGGAAATAGATTGTTTCTATATACTAATACAGCACAGCCCATTTCCCACCATAAAGGAACAGATTGAGTAGGAGTACAGTACATTTGAGTGCAGTGTTTGCGCTTCCTAGTAACGCGAGGTAAGGAGGGAGAAGGTGTCAGCATTGATAATGTCTTCATTACCATTGACTCAGTAACAGCCATCTTTCCATGATTCATCTGACATTTTTGTCATGCCCAAAGACCTGTCAAGGAAATATGGAGTTAGCTTTAAACACACAAGACAAGTGTATTGCTTATTAAGTCAATCTGTGAGATGAACTAGTGACAGCCTGGCACCAGAGTTTCAAGTACAGACCTTCTGGTGGGCTGTGCAAGTCTGCTCCTGGTGGCGGCTGTCGGTGCATGCCCTCTGCCCACTGCCTGTCTCCCTGCCGCAGGTGGCGCTCTTCCGGGTAGGTAGGCTCCCCCATTGACAGGGCCTGGGGATGGGATCCTACGGACCCCTCCTGATGGAGAGGCCTGCACAATAGGCAGTCCTCTAGTTGGCTGTCGAACACCCGTCATGGAGGCTGCAGGGCTCATGGCTTTCACTGGGGCTCGGATGGAAAGAGGAGACTGTCCACTGCTACGTAGGCGACTGCCAGCCATACCTGAAAAGAATCAGAAAAGTTAATGATTTACCACGAGTAGAAAAGCTAAAACAGTAAAAATCTGTCCGCAACCAGTGATTTTAAAATACAAATTTTCCCAAACAAACGACACAAATATTTATCCCCAGACTTGATAATGACGTCCAAAAACCCCTTTGTAGGCACAAGGAGTTGTAGGCAAGCCTGTGGCCCGGAAAGCAACAGGGTTAAGTTACCACGGGTGTGAGGAGCAAAGAGGCATATGGCAAGTGTGATAAACAGTTACCTGAATGACAACATGGTAACAGTGTCTACACTTGGCCTGGGGTATGTAAGGAAATGAAGTCAGGTATGGGGTGACAAAGACAGGGCTGTTCAGGGGAAACTAAATATGACAGAACATTAGGGACAGTAGTGTAGAATTATGTAGTAATTCTAGATAAATGTTTGCTCCTTCATTTTATTTTCACCCAGGATTGATAATGTGGGGGAAATGAGTTAAAGACTTTTGTGTTAATCTGAAATGGTACACGAACTAAGGCATTAAGGCAATAGGAGGCAATGTCAACAGCAGAAAGTAAAAGGAGGTTTTTGGAGAAGAGACCCTCAATAGATCACATAAGTCACATTCAGGTCCAACATTGTTGCAGAAAGGCACATCATTAACAGACAACTAGTCCTGACTTTAAGTCAACACATATCTTCATCAAACAAAAAAGATGAGAATGACACTTAGTAAAAAGGAGTAAATGACTGAAACACAAGTAGGAAGATGTCCCTAATGTGTTGTGAATACAGATTGGTTACACAAGGCGTTACCAACCTGCAGTTCAGTTAACAGTTTGAGGCGAGTTGTGAGCAAGGTGCAGAGAGGTAGCTGGTCACCTTTAGGGAGAGTGAGGGTGATGTAGGCTGACACATGTCGGGGTAGTGAGGTGAAGACAGGGAGGGGGGTTACCTGTGGGGGGGTTGTGGGTCAGGTGGGACATGCGGTTGCCAGAGCTCTGGAGGTTAGCCTCCATGCTGCGGCTGTTTCTGACCGCCTCCAGAGAGCGCAGGCTGGTGCGGGGGGCCAGATTAGGCATGCTGTGCCTCAACTCCTCTGCAACCACACGCACACACACACACACACACACACACACACATTTAGTACACCGTGGTACCACTTGGTCACCACGTCTGTGTGACAGAGCCTCAAGCGCACACACACACACACGCGCGCGCACTGACCCTCGCTCTTGGCAAACTTGAGCAGCTCGGGGCTGGGGCCTTGTAGAGAGCGGCGGGGGGCCCTGGCACGGGGGGCACTAAGCCGGCTGCTGTGCTCCTGGCCGTGGTTGGAGGTGGAGGGCGACAGGCACCGGGGTGAGCCCAGGGGCGAGGGCGTGAAGTGCTGCCGCCGCTGGGGCAGCGAGCAGCACTCATCGTCCTCGTCCTCCAGGCTGTAGCTGTCCAGCTCCTGGTCGCTGTAGGTGCCGCCGCGCCGCAGCGACTGCAGGGAGGCCGTGGAGCTGCGGCGCGACGCCGAGGCGGAGCTGGAGGCGTAGTCCTGCCTCAGGCCTGCCAGCGCACACACGCGGTTAGAGACACGTGTACGTACAGACAGCCTATGAGCAGGTGACGCTGCGTGTGACAAGTCAAGCTGCCTGAAGGTTAGGCAAATAGGACGTCAGAAAGGTAGAGGCAGTCATTTTGGAGAACGCTTGTTGATATCTTAACTCGTATCTCAACAAAACCGCCTCTCCCTTCAACGCCATAGGCTGCACTCTCAGTAGCTCTGCCGCACGCATCTGAAAGGATCTAGGATATTGTTGTTGTGTGCGGTCTGCACCACTTTCTTTGCGTTGCTATGACAGAGCCAAGGCTGTGTAGAAGTACCTTGTTATCTTTTCAGCGCGTACAGTAAGCTAGGAGATATTTGGTGAATTTGACAAAAAGATAAATAAAAGAAAGTGTATTAGCTTACAATCGTTTACTATACCTTCAATATGTTGGCTAAGGCATTTGTCATATGCAGTATGTATTTTTGTACACAATATGTACACATTTACTCACTCTCTTCTTGCAAGCGAGCCATGATCTGGACGTCGGTGAGGTCCTGCAGCTTGTAGCCCATGGAGATGGAGTCATCAGATGTGCTCAGCTCACTGTCTATAGAAGACTGGGAGCTCAAGGCAGACTGCATGCTCGCGACACCTACACACAATGGAAACTAAATACAAACACTGTCTCATGCTGATCAAGTAAAGAGGACATTATGGATAAACTGTAGCCTGATTGCAGTATGCAAAGGCTACATGGCTGTGCTGTCTGACATTTTTGTATGTGGCTTGAGTTTAGTAGACAATAGACATGCTCTGACTTCAGCTAGCCTTGTCTGGCAGCATTAGTCTAGAAAGGCTTGCCTGCTGATGATGCAAATGATAGGATGTGTGCAGACCCTGCCAGGGGCCCGTCTGTCTGACACACAAGCCCAGCACTGACTGGGACAGACTGGTGAGGACAACAGCATCCAGGGATATTTGGTTATGTAAAAGGTCTAGGATTAGAAAGGGTCACCAACCACAAGCCAAGCATTTACAAGTCCATGCATAGATTGTGTTATTTACAGTGTTTGCACAGCAACGCAAGCGTGGCGGGTCTCTGCAGAGCATATTGCCACATTATGTAAAGTACTGCATTGTATAATACGGGGGCAATTAAGAATGTTCCACCCACACCACCACCACAAAGCAGAGCTCATTATATGACATTTCAGGGAGCTTAATGTACAACATAAGATTGTAGGCTACATCTAAAACTGCATCTCAAACCTGTGTGCGATTCAATACTGATTCCTTCAGAGGACATTACAATTAGTGCACATTAAATGACAGAAGTATCACAAGAGCTGCAAAGGTCCAACCCCCAAGGCACATCCCAGAGCACACCGTGTGTTAATGTCATGCCATACCTGAGCTGCCACAGGTTAGTAGGGATTTGTTAGTTGATTTGTGGTACCCAGGAGAGAGCAGGCCAGAGCCTGTAGAGGCAGCCTCCAAAGAGCCAGGGCTGCTGTACATGTTCCTCCATCGAGAGGCTGCAAAAACATGGCATAGAAGACATGCTCAAAAGAGGTTACCCTCATAATGCAAGTGCAGACAATACTGAGTAACCATAAGAACATGATCGAATATTAAACACGTCAACCATAAAAACCCAGATGAGGATAGAATTCTATTCTAGATAGAATGCCCCAACATTCCCTTAGTCAATTTCATAGACTAAGCACAGGTTGGTAAAACCACCCTTATGTCACATGGTAACTTGGCAAGCTACTGTATGCATATGATTTGCTTCACTTTACATATCAGCCTAGGAACTCTCAAATGCAAACCATCTTTAATTAATGTCTAGGTTCAGTTGGGGCAGACGGAATTAAGTTTTTGAATATGTAAAGTCGTACCTGTTAATAATACCTTGTGGGGATTATTATTATTTATCATTTGTATCATGTTGGAATTGGCCGTTCCCAGACTGATATGTGAAAAGAAGCCAATTGTAGATGGGAGGCTTCAGGATAGTTGTAACTATCATTTTCTGGAATAGAATTGTCAAAACTCCATGATCTGTGAGAACCGTAATTAGATAAGCAGAAGTACACAGTCTTCAAAAGGATGGGCCAATCAACAGTCAACATAACACAATATACGGTATAGATTAGAAAACAACTGAAATCCGGTTTTATTAAATGGATGTCATAGTAACTTGATACACTAAAGATGGTGTGATATACAGTACAATTGGTAGCTAAGCTATTCTGTGCTATATTTAGATTTCTTTTGTTTGTAAATGTATTAAAAAAGACTGAAAATAATGAAAAAGGACAAAAGCTGTAGGTAGGTCATTGAAACACCGTGTTCCACTGCCTGCAGTTAATTTGTTTCACACTATGTTATGAAACAGTAAACTACATGAAAGGACAGATGCGTGGCTCATTTGAGCTAAACATGCCATCTATGCCACTAGGCAATTTGAGTTTGAACTGCTTCCACCTGTGATATGGCGGCATTTAAAGAGTATAGCTGAACCAGGGCGAAGGTAATCCAACCCAGATAATGACTTCATGGTCATTCAGCCCTGGTTTGAATAGCTTTGCTCTTTAGGTTTTTGCAGCTAACAGGAAGTAAGGAGCTGTGAGCAGCATTAATAATGAACGGGGTGTGTTGGCTCAACAACTTCTCACACAGAACTGTATGCTGTAAACCACCTGGTCACATTGTTTACTGAACACAAACAGACACACCTCTTTTTGAGGGGAGCTTTAAAGAAGACTGACGTATAAATAACAGAAGGGTAAAAAGTCCCCATACAGAGAATACGTTATATTTGTTGCCTTAAAAGAGTGATAATTTTGCTGTGACATTTATAAATCTACTACAAACTGAATCTCTAGACATGTAAATGAGATTGTTGGGAATTCATTGTTTTGTTGGCTGATGAGTTTAATCATGGATTAGCCTGAGGCTTCCACAGAAAGCAGGCATAACAACTAAAAAATACTGTTCAAGGTGAATGCATACTTTGGTCGAGGCGGCTAATCAAGGTCCGACATGCAACCTCTGTCTCCGGGCTACGGTGGTCCAGAACCTTTCGGCACCACTTCAATGGTGACTCTGGGCCTGGGTCTGCTACTTGCTTCTTCGGGGACACATACAACCTGAGGAAACAACGAAACAAAAACATAACAAGGGATGAGGATGGTATGTGCTTAGGAAGAAGCAGTGTGTGTATCACATGCCTTTCACATGACTGGGTAGAGCTGGGCTCCACAATAATTTCCATTAAGACCACTTAATAACCGCTGGATCACCAATGATTGGTTAGACAAAGGCCTCAGTGTGAGGTAGTAAACCCAATAAAACTGAAATGAACACCAAGACAAAAATATTATAATTTGATTACTCTTCACAATTCAGATGTAACACACTCTACGGCAAGAAATACCAACATGTCATCCAGTCTTGTTTACATGCAGTCACATAAATTATGGAAGATCAATAGGACATTGCTGACTGGCACATGGGCAATGTTATTGTAGTTCCTGCTCAGTTTGGCATCTCTCTCTCACACATCCTTCAGTGGTGGAGTCAGGACTAGTCAGGGTTTTAGGAGGCTCTCAGGGTTTTAGGAGGCTATGCTATATATGGATAGGGCTGCCAGCTGGTGTAATCACAAAGTACTTACTTAGTTAATTTGTAATTGAAATGAACACATAGTGGGAAATAACTAGTTTTATTTACAGGCAGTTCATTTACACATGAAACGCTTGACCTGCCTTTCAGCAAGAAAGTATTATTTTTCTTGGTACAACTTGGGTCCCACTCAACACCAAGAAAGTGTGGTAAAGAGTGTGTTTCTCTGTGCCAAGTGTCTGTTACCATTACCCACTCACAAAAGGACCCCCTAAATCTAATTGTGTGCAATCCCTCCCAAAGCAGTTTAGCCAGAATCCACACCAAGCAGATTATGGTCAGAAAGGTTTACTGGATGTTGTGGCAATGATAACCTGGTAAATAACATGTGATATGGTAAATAATGTGAAAATAGACCTAGACAATTTGGCACAACCAGGAAAAGTATATGCTTAATTTTCCAGGCTGATGTTTACATTTAAATGAAGAAAGTCATGAACACTCATGAGATTACATGAACCAAGATGGGTTAAAAATATTTAAACGATGTTCATCGATTACCACGGCCTGTGAGAGCCAGTTGGGAACTTGGCTAAATGGAGATACACCACAGTGCTGGACATTTCTCTCTCAAGTTACATTGGCTGGCTGCCCTAGAGCATCCCAGTGTGCACTCTCTCTCACTGCCTCCACTGCCACAGCATATAGCCTGTTCCGTGTCCAGTCGCTATTCCATTGTCACTGATCAAAAGGATTTCTATATAAAAACTGCTTTGATATGCTTAGATATACAAAAGACAGCTTTGATGTGACATGCACAGGAAACCAAACAATCCTTGCCAAGAAGCAAGTAACATTTGAATTTCAAAGAATGTGATGCTGTATTCATTCTACCTTGTAAAATACTCCTGAAGTTACATCTAGTAGCCTTTTCTAAACATGCAGGTTATGTATACAAGACTGACAAACTGTTTCAGAGAATAAGAAGAAAAAGTGTGACCATGCAAACAATCTGTCCGGTGCTGACAAGAACTTAGATAAGAGGCACATAAAGAAATGATAGAGATCAACGCCGTGCACAATGAAGATACATACCAACTGTCCTCATCCTCCACCTCAGCACACTCATCTTCTAGATCTAGTACATCAACCTCATCCAAGGCAGTTTGGTCCACCCCCGAGTCACTCTCTGCAAGTGTCTCTGAATCGTAACTCTCCTGAGAAGGGCTCTCTGGACTCTGGTTATGTCCATGGTCCTGTCCTGGGCCATTAATGCAGGGTAACGTCAAAAAGCCACCACATGGCCTCCCAACGCCCTCAATGTCTTCCTCTTCATCTAGCCTGCAGGTTACAGGGAGAGGGGACATCTCTTCACTACTGCTGCCACTATTGTGTGGAGGAGACAGCCCAAAGTCTCTGCTACCAAGCTCATCGCTGTGCTCCAACCTGAGGTGGGATTTGGTCAGCCCTTCACACGGGAGCTTCTGGTTGATATTGCCAGCTGTAATGTTGCTGTTGCCACTGGCAACCCCGTGAAGAAAGTTCTTACTACCCCGGTTGCGGAGTGTCTGATTCTGGACCTCCAGTCTTCGAACTAGCTCCTGCAGCTTGCGTACCTCCTCCAACTCCACCCCTGCCAAGTCCTGCTCCACTTCTTCAAATCCAGGTTGGGAGCTTTCCATGTGGCCACTGGAACTATCATTGTCAGGCTGTTGGACCACACTGGAGCTGTCCGGAACCACCATGGTCCCATTCTGAAGGGGAGGGCAGAAGGGCAAAAGAGTCGAAATAATCAAAAGGAACCTTAAGGATTTAGGAATCCTAACAAAAAACAAAAAACCTATTGTTCACACGTAATATGGTAACAAACATGCGCATTATCAATACTTGCACGACTGTAATTAACGGCACTCATTGCACGGGCTGTACAACATACACAACAGCCACAGTACGTTACACAACATTGTGCGATATAATGCTATTTAAGTCAGTACATGGTAGTATACGTCAACAATTGACACATGCAGATCACTAAGAAAACTCTACACTGAATAGATGTCCACACCAAAACTAACTCCACGCGCCATTGATGCAAACAGTACTGTTGCTAACCTCAGCTAACAATCAATTGTTACTTCGCGCTGATAATTCATTCTCGCAATGCCGCGGTCTTGACTGCAGTTGTCCATGTATGCAGCCCAGCAAATGCATTCCATCCAAATATACAATAGCGGTTTTCATATATACCAATACATCAATGCGTTGATTTGTGATTGGGCATTTCGGTTATCGCAGCTAGCATTAGCCGGCTAGCAGGAAAACAAACGTACCGGTGAGTGATCCGTGTCGGCTCGAGATGATGGAGCTTGCCCGCTCGTCAGCGCTTAAACTCTAGTACAGTAGTATGCACCAGCGATAACATGAATCATAAAGGTAAATGTTTCCACTTCCTATTCGATATTAACGAAAAGAGTCCAGTGTTGTTTAATAGGTTTAACACAAAACTACGGTTTATTTGTCCATGGCTTTTTGTTGGAGCTAGAGCTTCAGCGATGGCATTCACAATCACAATTTTCTAACTAGCTTGTTGATAGTTAGCAAAATCATCTAACATACAGCACTGCTAGCGCCTCCCCTAAGAGTTTTCGCTATCATTTAGAGCCCCCTGTCGGTGAAATGTATTAAATACTACATTTGATAATTATATTTGTCCTATATTCCACCAGATTCTGGTGGGTAGGACTAGGATTTAGACGATTGTTGTTTATATTGACTCCTTAAAATAAGGACAATGCAAGATAATACATTTTTTTAATATAACAACTGGGTGGTAATAAATACATCTATGAAGCCTATTCATATTTTCTGAATAGCAAGCACATTAGTGTACAGTAAAAGGAGTAGCTATCTAAAAGCCCAATCTTTTAGTGTACTGCCTTACACTACATTTGAATGTCTTGCGTTTAAAGTCCCTGGCTCCACCTATGATTGTTGTAACAATATACCCACCTCAAGGCTGCCTAAAGTGCCTATGATGTCTGACCCTTTGCTCCCTCCAGACTGTTTTATTATATTTTGTATATATTTTGTATATATTTCTCAGATAGTGTTTATTACTATAGTATGTTTATTTCAGACTACCTTATCTATGTATTTACAATGTAAGATATCCTTGAGTGTTTTGAAAGGTGTCCCAAATAAAATGTATTATTATTATTATTATTATTATTATTATTATAACTCTTGACCTTTCAGATCTCGCAAAAATAATACAAAATTTGTATTAATTGTTTTCTACTTCATATCTTAGATATATTATTAACATATTATGTTGAAGAAAGACATGTACAGTATGATGTGACCAGTTTTATATATAATATAATGTTTTATATATTATATAGTTTTGGGCCACAACATACATTTATTCATTTCCATTACAGTTAATAAAACAAAGGATACGTTTTAGCATAGGTTCACGTCTAACGTTTTATTGAAGTCTCACACACTATTGACACACAGCCTATCATACAGCAAATAATAAGCCAAACAACCTTAAATGGCAACCTATAAAGGTTTCACATTTAGTTTTACCTAATTATATATATACAGTACATAGTAATGTGCCTATTCATATACAGCATTATACTTAATTACAACTGAGGACATGTCTTCAGATACTATAGGCCTACTCGCTTTGTTGTGCGACAAACAGGTTTAGGTACTGTTGAGGCGGGGGGGGGGGGGGAGCACACAGTGACATAAGTATGTCACATGCAAACACGTGCTCAGTTAACAACAAATTACAGACAAATGGTAATTTACAAAGAAAGCTTTTAACAGAATGTTCATCAAATACATGTGGAATATTAGCAAGTTACCTTTTATAGTGAAGTACATGTGTTGTCAATATGATATACATTTTGCAAGCGTTTCACCAATTATAACTTGGGAGACTATAGTAACACAGCAGGCACTTCCCTATTTGTCTAGGACAGGTGATAGTGTTAGCATATGGAAGTTTAACACAGGCAGTTTAATTTCATTATTTCCTCACAGTTGACAAATAACTGGCTACGGGCTTATTTCTATTACCGACTTGTTTCAACACAAAATAACAGAAACGTTGCATCATGTCAAACTAATTTGAGATGGACATGGTTTGCTAATATATAAAAATAGAAGCAAACACAAAAATGTTGACATGTTGCTTTTTATTTAAACCAAATGATCCTCTTATGTTATTCTACTAATTTGTGAATGGCACAATTTACAGGCATACATGCTCTTGTTGATATTTGGAATAGTATCATAGGGGGGAAAAACATCTGGTAAACTACTAAAAACTAGCATTTCATTGCTGCCAGAAAATAGCACAATTATTAATTGAACATGAATTGCATTCGTTTTACAAGACATTACTAAGCACACCCTCACCCATAGCATTGCACTAACTGTCATTGTACTTGAATGCAGTGATACAGGAGGAAGCGGAGGCAAAAGAAATGAACAGATTTAAGGAGCAAAGAATGAAGAAGAATCCTCGCGTTGGTCATTTGGATTCTGCTACCGCTTTCTTCTCCTGTTCAATTTCTGTTTGAACAAAAACAGATTTCTTTTAAGACATTTGTAGGTTTATGGAGATACACAAAGCATTTGTTGCTATCTGTAACATATTACTTGTGCTTTTTTATTTCTGATGGTCTGTTCACCTAGTGTGGTCGTATTATGATAGTGCAGACATTCAGAGCATAATGCCTGCTCTGAAGCATCAGTATCATGAATACATGTTGAGATTGAGAATGGTCTGACCACACAGCAGCTGGTGCAACAGATGGTTCCTCTCCTGGGTTTGGCTCTGTCATTATATCAATAACTTGCCAAAACTTCAGTTAAAGTGGCTCTCTGATACAGAATAGGCTATTCAAACTTTTAGAAGAGCACTATCACCTCAGCTGTGTAATGGAGGTGCAGTAATTTATGCAGTGAAACCTCACACATGCATGCTGCCAAAACAGGTGTATTTAACCTCCTGTTGTCCTCGTGTTTCAAACGCAGTACCATGTTATGCCAACAGATGGCCCCACCTGATCGTGTAGTTGTGTAGTCAGTGATGTGTGTATTTCTTTCTCTCTTTCTTTCTTTATGTATTTGTTTGATTTTTCGTGCCTTTTAACCCTCCTGTTGTCCTCGGTTTTCAAACGCCATACCTTGTTGTGTCAGCAATGCACATCATATGTCTGTGTAAACTGTAGAATTAGAATTGGTGCCTTCTATCTGCCACAAAGATGTAGTGCATTGTGTCTAGTTTGAACCGGAGGACAACAGGAGGGTTAAATAATTACACTGCCCCCCATTTAAAAAAAAAAAAGAAAAAAGGAGTCGACTGCCAATTTTCTGTATGCATTTAAATTTTCCTGCATGGCTAAGGTTGAAAATGAGGGCTATAGTCTTAGTTCTTGACAAGGTAACATTCAAAAGTGACATGCATCAGCAGGAACAAGTAATCCTGATTCAGGGGTGTCCTCAATTAATGCTGTGATATCTTTGCTTTTTTCTCCTCATCCATGTGCTCTCTGTACAAACTTAGAGACTAACCCAGTGTTCCACTGTTAGATGCTAACGACACAATAGACCTGTAAATGTACAGCAAACAACACACAGAAAGTAAAACTGTTACACAACAGAGCTATTCATAACTGTAAGAAGACAGCAGAGCTATTCATAACCGTAAGAAAACAACAGTGCTATTCATAAATATTGTTGTGCTGCGTGACACAGTAATACCTACAACCTCCATTTTGCATGATGTAAATTTGCAAAATAGTGGAACAAGACAGACTGGCACTAAGTCAGTGCACGTCTGCCTGCAGACCAGGCTGGGCGTGTGTCCTCAACAGCCATCATGTTAATCAGTAATTCAACATTGCTTTACCATGCTGTTGCCTTTGTTTCTCACAGCTGGGAGGAGTTATGCTTCACTGAATACAGTAGGTAGTTTAATCTTGGGGCGAGGCTAGGTGCAAGGTTTGGATGAGGGAAAAGGATCCCAGGAAAGTACTTCCATTTTTCTACGAACAATACATACCCTCCTGGGTGGGGAGACTGTTCTTTTCTGCAGTGTTGGTCTTTTTTAGACTTCTCTTATCAAAGGTCTCCACTCCCTCGATGATTCCTCTGTCTCCCAT
Source organism: Aphredoderus sayanus (assembly GCA_027564795.1). Classification (NCBI taxonomy): domain Eukaryota; kingdom Metazoa; phylum Chordata; class Actinopteri; order Percopsiformes; family Aphredoderidae; genus Aphredoderus; species Aphredoderus sayanus. Next base: position 2,334,238 of record JAODUG010000002.1, on the reverse strand, counting down.
TTTGGATGATTGCTGAATAATATTAACAAGACTGAGTATCACTGCTGAATTAAAACAACTGAAATCCACAATACAGTTTATACACAAAGTAAAACGTGGCAAGTTATCCTTCTCCACAAATGAACTGCTCCATGATTCTGTCAAATGTACAAGCCCCTACAAGTAAAACTGTGCCCCGCCTCAGCTAAATAGCCAGCATTCCAGATACTCCTCTGTTAAGTAATGAATTCACTTGGGGGGAGGAGGGGGGGTTACAAAAACACAGAAAGCACCTGATAATAACTTGCATTCTCATATCTGAGCACAAATAGTCATAAGGGATATTATGTGTGTTAACCTGCATGCTAATGTTAAGTGTTTGATTCGCAAGAGCATAAGGTAGAAATTGAGGTGAAGGCAGGCTGGACAATTTTCACACACTCCACTGTGGAACAAGCAAGTTAACTCAATGAAATGGCTTGTAAGACTGAAATATTGTGGTTGTAGATAACTGACAATAAAATGTTATAAAATGGATAGGCCTACACATGGAATGGGGGAATGTGATGGGCTAGGCTATGTGTGGGAATGATGTGGAAATCACAGGCCACACAATCTCAAGACGACGAATGAGCAACTACCCACGCAGCACAGAAGTAAAAAAAAAATGCATACAGCAGAATGCAGTATAGAAAGGATAAACAAGCCCCTAATCAGTCGTTGAAATATTTATAATGACTAACAGATTGGCGCAGTAACAGTAGCCCTATAAGACTAATTTAATATATTTTAAGCTTTTATCGTGATTGTAAAGTGATCATTCATGTATGACATATAACTGCAATGTTTTCTTAAGATTGCTTAATTAACCATTTTAGAAAATATTTACATTTACCTTATGCAGGGGTGTGCGGTGATATCTGTAACAAGTTATTATAATGCGTCTATAATCCGTGGCCGTGCCAGCAAAAGGTTTAAATACAGCAAGCACGCCCTACCCTTCCACACGCTAGGACACCAACCCACAGGATTTCATTGGCCCTTACCTTTCAGAGGAACAATATTATTGGATAGGTAAATCGCGGGCATGCCCGCAATTTATTGGGCCAGTTTTTTATAGCATATATTTCAATATTTGATTTTGAGATTTTAACGGACTAAGGGTGGGCAGTTGTTGGCAATAAGTTTGGTCTCCCTCATGTTGTATAGCGACACGACATAGGGCTACTTTGTCACAGTATACTCCCATCTAGTGGACTGAAAGTGAAAGAACAGCTACAAGTGTTGTAGCCTATAATAACACGAGCCAGTAGCCTATCATATGTATTATGTTATTATTAGTATTATATTTTATAAACATAGTGAGGTTTTCCCGTGACACCAACCGCGAGGCGCATACAAATGATACGATTTTTAGTGAAGCTTTGTATCGAAACTTGATTCTTACTATAAAAATCAGGTGACCAATGACCAGTGACGTCTGAAGCTTTGTTTCACACACCCATACTAATAACTTCTTGGAAATATGATTAGGTTTTGAAAAGGGCGACACAGGGCGCACCTTCGTGGGTTAATTGAGGCTAGTGCTATAGGTGCGTACCGCATCAGCATGTAACTGTTCGAGAGTTTGTCACGGAACAATTTGGTTACACCCAAAATGCCACCATTGCCCATTATAAAATATTCCCACTCCACTATAGCCTGCCTAGCAATGAACGTGTGTATAGCTGTGCAGTAGTAAGTAAACCTCACTCTCCAACACCAAGGATGTTCGACAAACGCTACAGCGCATGGGTTCCATCCTCATAGATAACCTCTCACGCCAGAGTTCCGGGTTCGAGTGCGCAAGGCTGCCCTATCTCATAACAGGCAGCACTTCTTTTCTCTTCTTCTTTTTTTTTTACACGCCCGTATTGGCCTGTAGCAGCCTGACATTTTGCTGTGGCTCAGTTTTGCTGTACTTTGTTTGTGTTCCCATTCCCAATTAGACAGCCAGGACTAGAAACACCAGATGATTTTGTCGGCATGCAGATAGAACAACAGGAAACTAGCTGAACATGAGATATTCGCTCCATGACAAAAACTGTATTAACCCTCGTTAATTATTTTTCACATCATTTGGTTTGATAAAATGTGGTGTTTTCAAAGTAAACATGTTTTAGATTGCAGATAAAAACCCAATAGCCTTATGCATTAGCTAATAGTAAAAGAACAGACAAAACATGTCCATAAAGAATTTACATGCAGGACAGATGCCGGTATTTTCCCGACCCATACGCTAAAAACTAGGGCTACAAAAATGAATTTTTTAATTTCTCTTCCCCTGGTGGAAATCTGTTGTTGGGCATGGTTTGAGCAAACACTATTTATTTTATTGCCATTAATCCTAAGGACAATTATATATTGTGAATGTGCCTTTCCATTGCTCTTGTGCAAAACTATATTATTTTTAACTGCAATTAAATGTTGCAGTTAAAAACACATTTAGCCTTATAGGTACATTATTTCTATCCAATAGTTTACCCTCCCGCTGTCCTGAGGCATTTCAGCAGACTACCAGCAGAGGGAGCCAACAGCGGAATGTCATATGTCCATGTTGTGGTTGGCACCTGCTACTGTCGAGTGCACCGGGTACTTTTGACCCATAGGACAGCGGGAGGGTCAAACATAAAAGTGGCTTTATGGCATTCTACCACTAGATGTCACAATAAAAGCCATCAGCATTGATCAAACACATGCTCCTGGGCATGGACCAGCCACACACTCACACACTAAGTGCAACCAAGTGCACACTAACCTGCAAAGGAGCAGGCCCAGCTATGAAAACATGAGAGCTCTGATTACAGAGTGAGTATAATGTTATTTCTATGCTCAGGATGCAATTACTCCACTATACAGTATCTTTACACAGAAAAAAGTTAGGCTATTTGCTGCTATATTAATGTTTACAATATTGTATATATCACTTTAATATAACAGCAGCAAAGAAGTTCTTAAATCATTAGTCATAAATCTTAATTAGAACATGTATAGGTAACGTATATGCATAGCCATATCACCTTTGCTCTCTGAGAAACTGTAGACCGAGTGTACTCTAAAATACTACTCTTTTGGTTTTGTTTTTAGAGAGCACGTAGACTGTGAATGTAGTGTACAATATATAAATGGAAGCAACCATTATATTGGTCCACAACCCATTGTCACTGTCTGAGATCATTTGTGGCAGTGTTGTTCATTGTAGCTTGGGTTATTTGGATCAGAGCAATAGCACAAACAGGTTCACAAGTGCACAAGACAAATTTGAGTGAATGCACACTCTCCCCAAACGTATGAGCAGCATGTGGGCTTTTTTGTCGTGACTAGTGAGAGCAGCAAATAACATCTGAGAGCAAAGGAAATCCGTCTAAGAGCAGGATATGCACCACAGCAAATTCAAGCTGAAAAATTAAATGTGCTTCCGCAATCAAAGAACACCATAATGAATAACTGTTTATGATTTATTATATGGACCTGTTTTTTTTTGTTTTTTTTTGCACAGCCTGAAATGTTGACCTTGGTTATATCAGTTGACACGTTTTTCCTGTAAGTCATAGATAACTGTTGTAATTCCCCATGTAATACAAGACCGGAGAATAACCAGTGAGCCTCCTCTATACAAAATAAAGATGCTTCGCTGACGTGATTTCCATAGCATTCTAAAACACCGACTTAGCCCTGTCACTTCCCCACCAACTCGAGCTTGCATGTTAGCAACAGGAACAGACAGTGGGTACAGAGGAAAGCTGATTGCAATGGATGTCATGGTCCCAGAGATAAAAGAGGAAGCTGTTGGAGGAAGCCCCTGTCCCTCAACAATGCAACACAAGGGTTGCTTCAAGCCAAAATAGAGACAACTCCCTACAGAGTTGCGGACAGCAATGGGCAAAAAGGCTCTGTAGTAACCCAGGGCCAGTCTCTCTGACTTTAGCCTGATGAGAACACTCCTGAGAGTTGGCATACTTTGGTCATTTTTGCCATTTTGCAACACATTTTGGACACGCTCAAAAGGGGTGAAGACCAGAGCCTCTGCAAAACCTGCACCTAGCCCTGCCATTGCCGGAAGGACTGAGGGGTGGATTATACTGACAGGTGATGCTGAAAGTAAATGGAAAAAAGTGTCTTGAAGACCAAAAAGCAATGTTCCATTCAGGGTCCTCATCAATAAGGGTGGGGCCACTCCTCTATAGAGCTTCATGGGGCCCTCTTTGTAAAGCTGTCTCACTGCCTGGCGAATCGGGTTATTGTGGAGTTGTTGACGGAAAACGATTTTGTAGATGGGGAAAACAATTATGGTGGGGAGGGTGGAGATCAAGCTGGATATTCCTCCATGCATGTAGCTGTGGAAATGAACAGCATCGTTGAGATCCTCTTCATCGAGTCCGATTTCAGGACACATCGCCAACTGTAAAAGAAAAAATGAAGCCCTAATAGGTAGCCTATATTTATGTACAGTAGCTAGCTAGCCTAGGTTACTATTAGGCATTCACACAAAATTAAACATCTTGCTGAGTAAGGACTGAACAAGTCGCTTTCTACCATCAGTCAAATAGTAAACAAACATCGACAAAATAGGTCAATTTAATTTACATATAGCATGATATAGCCTAGATGCATTCTTACTGTAGGATTATTTGTTTAGCGGCCAATATGCTTACAAAGATTACCCTACCGTGTCGGTCTGATTAGTTTTTCAGTGAAGATTCAGTTAACAGTAGGCTAATTATCATTTACACGTCGACACTTAATTTGTGACTACGCAGATAAAACAGCGATACGATGTGCACTGCTGCATTTGATATCCTAACAGAAAGGTATGCACGGTTTGTACAGCTATTGTGCGGATGCGAGAACTGTCACAATATAGGGTATAGCCTACTGGCAGGTAGCGGCAACTATACGGTCAAGTGAGCCGTCGTTTTCGGTTGCAATTGTCAAGTGAGCCGCTGATTTGGATAGAGTGCGCCGATATAGTATACATTACGGCAAATGCACAGGCATCGCGGAAAGTCCCGTAGAAGCTCTTTGAAGCTGTCCTGTATTCAAATTCAGCCAGAAGAAGTTAAGAAGGACTGTGGTGAAAAAATAATATATAGAACTGAATAACAAAGAAACTTGAACTTGTCTTTGTGGTTTATTTAATTCACGGAGGTAAAGTTAGTGCATATGTCGTGTAATTAGGACTAATTGGGTGAAGGGAGGTAATGGGTGGAGTTGTGGGGGCAGTACCTGCATTTTCTCTGGGAAGGACTGTATAAGAAGGGAAGCGTGAGAGGGGAAGGGGAGCGTCGGCGGAGAGCGGAAACAGAGCGGAAACGGCAGACGGCGAGAGCGGCAGACGGCGAGAGCGGCAGACGGCGAGAGCGGCAGACGGCGAGAGCGGCAGACGGCGAGAGCGGCAGACGGCGA
>JAODUG010000002.1:2311982-2328714 GCA_027564795.1 Aphredoderus sayanus | reverse complement strand
GGAACATCTCAAGGTTGCCACGCTGCACATGTTGTTGCCAGAGCTGCACCTTTAAACGGAATCCGTTCATTTTATCATTTTCATTTCGGCCTTGCATCCGTGTGTTCAGTTCATTCAGATGATGAAATATATCAGCCAGGTATGCCAGCTTTATACACCACTCATCACTTGCAAGCAGCTTTGAGTAATCTGACCTCTCGTTTGTCAGAAATACTTTAAGTTCCTCTCGCAGCTCCTACACACGGGTCAGCACTTTGCCGCGCGACAGCCACCGGACCTCCGTGTGGAGCAATAAGACCTTATGTTCCGGTCCCATTTCCTCACACAAAGACGCAAATAAGCGACATTTCAAAGGTCGCGTCTTCACAAAGTTCACTATGCGCACAACATCATCCAACACAGGAGCTAGATCTGCTGGTAAGGTCTTTGCAACGAGGGCCTCACGGTGCAAAAAACAGTGCGTAACAATAAAATCTGGGTTTCTTTCTTTGACCCTACTTACGAAGCCTTCGATGCGCCCGACCATGGCTGCGGCTCCATCAGTGCAGATACCTGTGCAGTTTCCCCACGTTAATCCGCTTTTGTCAAGATATTCCGACGTGACCAGAAATATTTCCTCTCCTGATGAAAATAGGAAGTTTTCTCTAATGGTTTCTCCATCCACAAAACGCACGTTCGCCAAGAGCTGACAATGTCCACTAATATCTGTCGACTCATCAAGTTGCAAGGCAAATTTCTTACTGATGCGCATCTTTTCCAAAACAACAGTTTCGATGTCCGCAGACATGTCATCAATAAGTCTGGCAATTGTGTTTATTAAAAACTATGTAGAAATAAATCTAAAGTTATTATGCTCCCTGACCAATTGACCTATGGATGTCAAACCAACTGTAAAACATAGATAGACAATAGCCTCCCTCATATGCCACAAGGCTTGTTGTACAATGTATTATGTTATTATGCTATCTAACTAATTGGCCTATGATGTCAAACCACATGTAAAATATAGACAATGGGATCCCACATGTGCCACAAGGCTTTTTTTATTTTAAATATACTCTTTGTACAATGTATTAATAATTTAAAACGGTTCATTATTATTATTATTATTATTATTATTATAGACTATTGCATGAAAGATTATTGTTCTCATCACTGGGACATATACAATTATGCATAAATAGAGGTTATTAAATTATTAATAAAATGTACAAATGGTGCATTACAAAACAAGCCTTGAGGCATATGAGGGAGGCTATTGTCTATGTTTTACAGTTGGTTTGACATCCAGAGGTGGCATTTTGGAGAAATTCAGCGGCAAAGGTCTATTCAGTAACAGGTGAGAAAGCTTTTATATTACAATATTAGTATTCTCCATAATTACAAAAAGAAGTAAGAATCAAGAAGGAAAGAAGGAATATCAAGTATTGTGACATTTTGGAGTTATTCATTTATTGGCAAATTTATATTCAGTTACAGGCGAGAAAGCTGTAAAAGTGCTTGCATGCCTGTTAACTCTCATGATGTCCTTTGGGTCAAACTGACCCAACTCACTAGCTCTTTGTGGCAGATAGAAGGTGCCAATCCAAATTCTACAGTTTACAGAGACATATGATGTGCTGGCACAATAAGGTGCTGGCTCAATAAGGTATTGCGTTTGAAACCAGAGGAAAACAGGAGGGTTAAAAGGCACGAAAAAACGAACAAATAGATAAAGAACTAGTTAATACATGAATAAATACACGCAGCAATGACAATTAAAAGATCCATACAATCATACACAATCACATGGCGCCATCTAGTGGCACAAGATGATATGATAATAAATATATTTTAATAATGATGAGGGTTAACATAATTTGGCATTGAATTAAAGTACACAAAATGCTACAGTAAAAGTGGTTTATAATAATTCTAAACCAGTGCCACTATATATATAACTATATAGTATATTATACTTTGAGTAGTGGTCAACATAGATATCTGTATTTTTTTGTAGTTATGGTGAATAGTGTTTTTATTCAATCTTTTATATTATCTTTAATAATACAATATGACGTCTTTCTCATCTGTTACCTAATAGAATTTTGCTATTTAATTACTACAACATGCCACAGTAAAAGTACTGAATATTATTTGTACATATATTTGGAGTAGTGTTAAACACTGCTATATGTGTTTCTTTTTGTAGTTATGGAGAATATACTTTTTATTCTATCTTTAACTTTGCAGTATTACAGCTTTCTTAACAGTCTGCTGAGAGAGAGAGAGAGAGAGAGAGAGAGAGAGAGAGAGAGAGAGAGAGAGAGAGAGAGAGAGAGAATTTACCATAATGTTTACTTTATCGGCGCACTATCCAAAACAGCGGCTCACTTGGACACGGAATCGAAAACGACGGCTCACTTGACCGCGGTAGGCAACCTCCGTTGTAGAGTCAAAACCTTCAGTTCCTTAAATGGCCACTTGAAGCTAGCTCCAAAAGCCAGTCAACCCCCATCGACCTCATGTTAACCCTCCTATGGTGTACGAAAAGGTTACGCCTTTTTGTTTGCGGGTTGACCAGGGTGGCTGACCTTTTCAGAAGCACTGAATGGCAGTGGACACGGTCCACTATAACTGTAATTACCAGAGATGAATTCAATAGATGCAAATAAATGTGCTTTTATATTCCATTTTATTAGTCGACAGTTCTCAATATTTAGGTGTGAAAACAGACAATTAACAACACGATAGGTTATTGTTTTACCTGTTTTAGGCTGGCTATCCAATAATAACGGATAACATTTCATCGATAAGCCAACCAGCTAAATTCTCGGTATGGGTTATGAAGTCGTTTAACCGCACACAGCCACACACAGGGTATTTGGACCAACTTTTTTATTTCTAAAATCAAATGGAATTTATAATCCAGAGATCTCTATGAATTTGGACTGAATTTGTACGTGTATAGGAACATCAATATGGTAATTGGTAAATAAAGTTGAAGCAATTTCTAAATATTTACAAAATATCTGCTTCCTTCCTAACAATTGAGTCCTCAAAGCAACTCTGCAGTAAGCATTCAGTACAATACACTATGATAAAAATGTATATTATTTTACTTTATTTTGCTGCTATTAAACATTTGTCCTTCTGCTCCATTTTGTTGTGACAGATTGTGTGGGCAATGCACACATTCATACCACATATAATAAATACCAAGCAAAACAAAGCAAACATTTCCTAGTTAAAGATATTTACTTTTCACAGTCTTTATTAAGAACACATTCTGCAATCATGTTTGGTGCACTCACCCTACTGTCAAGAGTAAACACGTTTGGTATAGCCTATGCACATATGCAAGTCAAATCATTCATCCAGACATTCTAAATGAGACAAAAATAGCAGGTACTTATATTTGAAGGAAGCTCCAGCCCGCAGAGAACCCAAGCCAAAACTCAACTTTTTAAGGAGGGAAAAAAAATGGGGGAGGGGGGCGGGTATAAAAATAAAACAGATACTGTGCAACCAAACTTGACAAGCGCACCTCAACAGCTGAAAGAAATACCTTCCATAATTCCAGCTTGCCTCACCAAGCAATTCTGGTTCATGTAATGCCCAAAAAAATAAAACAAAACAACTAAGCACAGAATGCAATAAGAAAATCCCCTCATCCTAATCCCCGCCCCACCCATACTTCACTGTAAATATTAATTATTTTGAAAGCCCTGGCCTTGTGTCATGGTTTCAAGGTATAACCTAGAAACAAGAATGAGTATTAAGTCAGTAAAATATTTTAAGTAAAGAATTTCATTTCGGATGCTGAGGCACATTTGGCAAAGCGAAGCTCCAGTGTCACTGTAAACTAGAGTACATTACACATTCACTTAATAGTTTACAGACAAAATGGGTTCGCTTCAAAGAAAGAAAAAAGTTTATTCTCTACTCACCTTTCATGTGGGAAAAAAATGTATACATCTTTTTATTTCTAAGTGAAAAGGACCAACTTTCATTCAGTCTACAAATAGCCTCTGCAAAGTTAAAAGTATTACATCAAAGCTATGTTTTCTATCATAGGGATGTAGAAAATAAGGATAACATACATTTTAACCTAATCCTTTAAAATGTAAATGATCTCTCTCTCACACACACACACAGAACTGCATGCACACATTGATTATAACAACAAAACAACTAGTAAGCTGGACATATTATCTGACCACAGGAACCAGGGACATTAAAATAATATACGAATATCACCCAATTATTGAAATGTGGGAAAGTGAAGGCAATCCATTTGTAACATTACGAGGGGAGAACTTCCACAATGAAAAAAAAAAAGAGAGACATACATCCATTCAGAAATAACAAGTGGGCATAAACTGGTAGCTTTGGTGTCCCAGACTAGAGGGGCACCAAAGCTACCCCTTTCTCTGTCACTGCTCAGAGAAAAATGTACTTTAGTTGAATGGATGCAGTATTAGTAACAGACATGACTTAATAACCAATTGTTATTCTGTAGTTAGTTGGCCGCAGAGCTTTGATTAGTTTTGTTTGGCCATGGAAAAAAAATAATCCATCTTTTATTTGGTGCAACAGCAGATGACAAAAGACCCTGTGTGTTACAATGGCACGTGGCTGAACAGGTACGACACAGACTCTCCATTGTGAGTCCTTCGGATGGCCTCTGCCAAGATCATGGAGATGTCGATGACCTAGGGGAATGGCAAAAAGTAATTTTGTAAACACCGGCAAACAAATAAATTGCTATTATAACACGGGGATTTTCCACTGGCACATTTGGCTATGGGGGGTCATGCAACGCTGATTTTACCGCGTAAAATCACACCCTATATGGGTCTGTTCTGAAGTGGGGCCAAAGTGAGCTGGTCCTGCCTCCAAGTGGCCGTCTGTGACATTATGGGCTTCGCCATTATTTCATTCAGGCAATGCTGAGAAAAACTAAATACCCACCCACAAGAGCAGGCTACAAGAAAGTTGTAGGTGTAGCCATAATACAGTAGGCCTAATGCTAGCGGAGCAAACAAACATTCTGTTGGTTCGACACATTTATTTTCAGAGGTTCGGCTACCATATATCTTTTGTTTTGGAGATTGATTGGGTAGCCTACTTGCAATGAATGGAGTGTAAACATATGGGACAGAAAACCAGGAACCCACTCATGGAGAATAAACTGTTAGTTCAAGGCATAGATAAACATTTATTTTAAGCAAATCTGTTTATTACATCAATGGTGTGCTTGTGTATTAGACAAAGTAAGAACTAATGATTCCTATTTTTGACACTCGCATGCTTTTTTCACTAGGCTATAGAAATAGCTGACATGCACATATCCGCTTCAATGTGGCACTGCCCATTTCACAGACATACTACGCCTAGTCCGTGCTTATTCTACAAAAGGTTTAATGCATCTGAGAAACAAGCTGTAGCATATGGTTCTGTTATAGGTAGTCGTCTGCGGATGTTGTTACAAAGTAAGGTATAACAGCCTGAAAAACTACGATGACAAATCTCTCACTGTACACTAATAAAATACAGTTGCGTTAAAGATGGCACTACTTTTAAATGCTATTGACTCCTTATCAGTTAAAAGCACACCTTCAAAACGGGTAGCCCTGTTGTAATGGAAATGCATCTCTCAGCCGTACTGGGCTGGCCACGCCGTGCCGTGCCTGCACATGCTACGGAAAAGGCAAATAGATTCCATTCTATATTCTCACCTGTATCTTGGGGCAATGTTTTATTTTTTCTTCTTGAGGGATAGTGTTGGTGACCACTACCGCCTCAAAGCAGGCATTGTTGATACGCGAAATGGCCGGGCCAGAGAAGATGCCATGGGTGAGAATGGCATACACCTTGGTGGCACCAGCAGAAATAAGTCTAAGAAAAAAAGAACAGAGTTGTGTGTTATAAAGAACGTATTCTACGCAAATCTGTCATGAAAACTAAAAATTTAAAGCATACCTAATAAGCCAAGTAAGTTTGGTTTTAGACCATACAGTAATTTAATGTCTCTTATCTAATACTTCATGAATTTGCCAATGCATACAGCAATTCAAAAAATAAAACATACTTGTCAGCAGCATGGCAAACTGTGCCACAGGTGTCAGCCATATCATCTACAAGAATGGCCACACGGTCTTTCACATCTCCAACCAGAACCATGCGGTCCACCTCATTTGCCTTTTTCCTCTCTTTGTGGATAAGGGCAAAGTCTACATTCAGCCTGTCTGCTATTGAGGTGACCCTGCAATAAAAAGGTCAATAGGGCTGAGTCAGTGCTGGTCAAATCAAACGCAGAACTCCATCTCTATGCCAATGAGATAAGGTAAGTCACAAGTTTGCATACAAAGTAAACTGCAATTGAGATAACATTTAAGCCATACTCAAGGGCAAACAAGTAGCAAAACTGGCACGTCTGGTGTTGGTATACCTCTTGGCGCCACCTGCATCAGGTGAGACAATAGTGCAGTTTTTCCACTCAAGGATGTTCTCTTTGATCCACTTAAGAACAGCGGGCTCTGCATAGAGGTTATCAACTGGGATATCAAAGAACCCCTGGGAAGAGAAACAGAATATAAACAATAAACTACAGGACCAGGGATCGGAAATTTACTACACATTTCACAGCTCTAGGTCAAGCAACATAAATGTGCCCACTGCACCATCATGTGGTCAGTCTGAACCTGCATACAAATGGCCTTCTGGTACTTTGTACAGTGTCCTATAAATTACCTCTGATCAAATGTTCATTGCTGATTATACCACATGATTATAAAACTGGACCCGTTTAAATGCATTTAACTACTCTTCATTTGTTGATTAAGAGAAGAGTAACAAACAATATTCTAATTGGCAAACTCTAGTCTGCTTATGCATTTTCTTTAAAATCACTAGCAAAGCAAGTCAATGATTTTACAGGAAATTAATGTATTTAATACCTCCTTAAATCTCAATACACACACACCAGGAATTCTTTTACGTAAACCAGAACTAGGCTAAATCTGTGACTATGTTAAACCCAATATGAACTGACCTGATCTAAACATATTTTAACTTCTTATCTGGGAAACTGCCATACATTATAGACTAAAATAAATAAAAAATTATGATCTAGGCCACATATCATATTTTCCCTTTGCTGCTGTGACCAATATGGGTACCAAATAACGCATCAAGAAATTTGGCAGCGAATGATTTATACAGTAGTGTTTACAAAATTAGATCTTGACAAATATAGGTAGTCAGTAAACATTGATTTAGGCCTATTGTGGTGTTTAAGGGCATCTTACCTGTATTTGAGAGGCATGCAGGTCCATTGTTATGATATGGTCAGCCCCTGACACAGACAGCATATTCGCCACCAATTTGGCTGAGATGGGAGCGCGGCTCTGCAATAAGACATTGCATTAGTTATGATATAACATTCTGCCATTCAATATCATCTACATTACATTGTTGGCATTAAGTTAATTTAGGCTGCAGGAGCCTCATTTATAAAACTACACATACTGTCAAAAAAGGGAGGTAATGTATAATGAAAACAGGAAAGCACATAGTCGCCCCACGCCCATATCTCATGCATGTTCTCTTTATATAAACGACAATCAACTAAAATCACAGTGACATAAGTGTGAGGTCTTTGAGCAGCAGTGAATGATGTGGTGACCTGATGTTTGATGCTCTCAGAAAGAAAACAAAATGTAGATCAAAATAAACCAAAATGGTTTAAATGGGATTACATTATAATGCAATTGGTGATTTAAAATACATAAAAATGAGATAATACATACATACACATAAGATATTAAAGCTTCTTTTTTTTGCTGGAATAGCACTTAAAAGAAGCTGATTTATAAGATGCAGCTATTTGTTTGTTTTTGTTTTTGTTTATATATATATATATATATATATATAAAAATTCTTTTTTTGCGCCCATAATAATTATTACATTAACTTATAAACAGTGTCATACAATTTCATTCATTTATGGCTACTGGCGTCACTATTTCTTAATTTCTGCCTCCATAACTGATTTATGGAGGAGTTCCCAAGTGACTTGAAAAGTGTATTATGCAATATTTCCATTGTACACATCACTTATAAACAGCCACAGGAGAGACACTGAACTAGTGTTTCCAAGTTTATAAAAAGAAAAGCCGAAGCCACACATTCATTAGGTGTGGGTGGACATGCCTACAGCCTACTGAAGATGCAGGATGTGTTTATGGAATGAAAGTAGTAACTATACAGATATCCCTCACCCCCACCTTGTCCTTCTTGTCTTGTCGGGCATATGGAAAACAGGGGATGACAGCCGTGACCCGCGAGGCTGAAGCAATCTTACAGGCATTAATCATGATCAACAGCTCCATCAAATTGTCATTGATCTCCCCACAGCCACTTTGCACGATGTAGACATCTTCCCCACGAACACTTTCTCCTATCTCCACACTGCCCAGGGATGGAAAGAGCCAGTACAAACATCTTAGAACAAATACACCATGACAGTCGTGAAATGGACGAGGCACAACGTAAACAATGGCTGACGCGATTGTACTGAACAGTGCTTCAACAGGCAAAAAACAAAACAAACATTTAATTAAAGTAAAACTCACGAGAATGACAAACATATTCAGATATTCATAACTAATCCCAGTTAACGTGCATCGATGTATTTTAATAATGGGAGAAATAGCAAGCTAACAGTACAGTACTCCAATTACAGTACTGATAGATACGTTTAGCAAAGTGAGGACTACAAGTTCCAAGCACCACAGCGAGGACATTTCAACGTGACACCGCGTTTACAATTACGGTCTTATCTTGTAGTTTATTTCCGACCATTACCATAGTGATTTCCTAAAACATACAGCAAAACAAAAACCTTACCATGTTTCTTGGTTGCTAAATTTCTTCGTGACCACCTTTCCCAGCTCGAGTCCAAGGCGGTCTGCTATTTTTTGAGATAGGTCCGGATGCGAGCTGCCGCTGAATATCTTGATATTCGGCATTTTAGTTCGTTCCAGGGCGTCGTTAAGTACGAGAGTGCAGTTGCACTTGGAAACTAACGAGGTCGAGTTAACGAAACAACAAAATAACTACTACAAACGAATTAAAAGTTGATGCTTACTGTTACTGCAGTAAATGTGTTACCTACCTATCCACCATTATGTCCCTCATCACGCGCGTGTGCTTTAGTGACGCTCACGCCTTCACTACGTCCTGTCGTGATGACGTCATCAGCTAATTTATTTATTCAAACATGATTTAGGAGTTATTGGCAACATTATGCAACCGTTTCTATTAGAGGGACAAAATACTACAGCATGATGAAATATTAAAATATTCACTAGTAATTTTACAAAAATAAAATAAAAAAAGCAGTCGTTTGAAAACGCCTAAAGAAAAGCATGCTTGTGCCGTCGAGATATGCCAGCCCATCATCTGTTACATGATTCCTAGGAATTAGAGTGGCCAAAGTTGTAGCCTAATATTTGTATTGCAAACCAAATGTCGTTGTTTTAGGAAAGTTAATTCCATTAATATGATATCCTTCTGGGGTACAGTTATATTAGGATATTGTTTATATGAGTATATTATGGATTCTAAGAATGTGTTCAGATGACTTACTGAAATGCCTTTTTATATTATATTTGACTAAAATTAGTCAAGTCAACCTACAAAATGTTGCTTATACGTTAGCTGGATTGTATCACATTTGTATAGACAGAAACATATCTTCCTAAAAAAGGTAAATCACTAAATAAGGGTAACATTTGTTTGACTTGAATGCCCATGTAAACTTGTGAAGGTACCGAAATTGATTATTTAATTAGTAATATTTATCCAACAACATTAATTTCCATGAGTTCAATGTGACAAGCAGGATGGGTACTTTACATAACATTTGACTCAGCCACACCCAGATGTGTTTACAGACAGACAGGCTGGCTCCAATACCCTGCTGAGTCTGCAGACAGTTGGGTTGCCCATACCATTGTAGAATTTCCTGCCCATTATTTACCCTCAGAGTTTCTTTTGTTTCAAACATATGGCTGCATTTGAAAGCAGCGTTAATTACCATGTATTTACCTGTGGGTGTCACACCATCCCTCTCCGTTTCCTGAACCTGTAATGTTTCTTTGTCTGATTAGATACGGTGGCTGATCATTGCATGCAAAGCTACGTTCTCCATTGATGCGCACATTATAACGTCTGCTTTCCTGAGTGATTTCCATCCACTTTGACTGGTCTTTGTTATTGTGGCAAGAAATTACCATCACTTGAGTAGCTACTAGTAGTAGTTGGGCCTACTATAGTCTATTATAACACTAAATGATGACTATAACACTCATCAACTGAGTAGGCCTAAACCTGTTCACAGCATTGCACCAGACAGCTTGACTCACCAACATACGTTTAGATAGTTGCTATCATGAGACTAACGCTTGTTATGTGTCATAAATTAGCTAGTAGTAGCCTACATGATGTATGAGTGTCTAAAGTCAGATTACCACATTCAGTCAGTGCCACATTCTAGTAAAAGATTGACCTTCAACATGTTTTATTGCTTTACACATGAGTTACTTTGTACACAGACAACAGACCACAATGACAACAAAAAACATTGACAGTAATAAAGACAGAAATGATTGAGTACTCAAAATAAATATGGTTTAGGTTTTGATGGGCTCCACATTGTTGCATCAACATTGTTTGATCAAACTGCATTGACCACAGAAAATTTGTATCATGTTAATATGATTTGGTGTGGAAGAGAGAACACTAGCAGCTATTTTTCATTTATAAAAATAATCACATTCCATGCTTGATACACATAGTATAATTTTTAAAATATATGCTTTGCTATGGTTCACTATGTTACATTACTATAAATTATTCCTTAAAGACATTTTTATACCTTTTTATACAAAATAGTTGAGATTTCACAGATATTTAAAATTATATTTCTCAGGCTGACAAATATCTTGTCTTAAAATGTTTTAAGTACAGTGTTGAATACATTTTTAAATACATCCCTAAATGCATCCTTTCATTGTTGTGTATTTCATCCTTTTAATAAATGAAAAATATGCTCTACACACAATATCGTCAATTTTAATACGTTCTGCTCCTTAACATACTGTATGTCGCAAACATAATATGAAACACGGAACAACCAAAGGTTAACAGAGATATTATAAATCAGTGTTGATTACTTACAATGATCTTGCAGCCTGATTTTCTATTTCACAGCAGAAAATAGACGTGGCTCTGTTTTAAAATTCAGTTTAGCTGTGAAACAACACATTTTCCTGAATTTAACATGCAACAGTTTACAGTTTTCTCAGTTTGCTTGCAGCCTAATTGAAGAAAACTTGAAAGCCAGCATAATTGAAAGCTTATCATTTTGGCTAGTAATAATGTATAAAAACATAAAGACACAATGAAAGGTTTCAGACTGGGAACAGAGGTGTTTTATTAAAATACATAGAAAACTACTTTGAGTGTTTCTTAGATATTTGTTGGATGGCACAAAGTATGTTTAACAGAACACAGAGCAAACTCTATAGGCTAGTTCTGAAAACCTGAATAACAAAGGATCCTGTAAAATGGATAAGCTTAAACAAAGATGTTGAATTATATGAAAATGATGTGGAGTTTTAGCAGCAGAGGAAATAGAAATCAGTAAATGTAAAAGTCAAGTTGAAATTTGGAATAAAAATGTTTAGAGCAACATTTAATGTTTTTTCCTTTGTGATTTGGAAAAAAACAAAATATTTAATTATGAAATGGTTAGCCAATCTCTAAACAATATGTGTTATTGTCTACAAATAAGACATTATTACGTGATATTAAGTGAAAATAAAATAATAATAAAAACTGCCATTGTTTACTAGCTAACACCATATTCACATTTAATGGCAATGAACATGCTGGGGGTATTCCAGCATTTGATTAAACAACATACATTAAGTGGGTAGGGCTTTATAAGAGAGTGAGAGGTTAAAACAAACAGTATAAACATATGAATCATGATAATGTTAAAATAACTATGACATTTCATTTTAGCCTGACTTTAAATATATTAGAATATTTTAACTATATAATATACTAATATAATTTTATCTGGCTCTTTAAAGCCTAATCATTCTTGCTTGCACAATGTTATTAATTCAAGTGAGAAATAGATGAAATGCAATCAAGTGATCAATATGTCTGTTTGTGGTTGTATAAAGTACTAGTGTAGGTATTCCTCCATAAAACGACAACTGTGCAAGGTTAATAATCAACACTCAATGCGATAGCTGATTAGCACGTTACTTTGATTTCTGCTACATTTTCTGCCCTGAGCAGGTGTGGTCTATACCTGCATTATGTGAGTGGGCTTCTTTAAGTCAACAGCCTTCTGATTTATCATACTATACTTTCACTTTTCAATACTGTGAATGATATTCTGACCTTTTATCAATACATCTGACAGTCAATACACCCAACAGATATCTCCGTTTGTAATACAACAGTTAGAAAATTCAACAAACAAACACATCACCATCTAACAAACCAACGCTTTGGACTACCTAATTTACAGAAGTCGCTACTTGATGAGCTCTCTGCAGTATGTTTGCCCAGAGCATACATATATGTGTATTTGTTGATTTATTATCATGTTATATTTCTCTTAAATTAGTATAGAATTAAATAATATTTTCTCCTTTTGCTCCGCATATTATTTGCTAGGAAGATACAACTCAAATATACATTACATAATACAAAATATTACTGTATACCATATTAACATTTGAAGTGTAAATGTTGATGCAAGGTGATTAGCCCTGTCACTCAGTCTTTTGTGGTTTTCCTTAATCCTTTGTGCATTCATTTAATGTATCTATATTTCAAAACAAATGTTCAACTAGGCTTCCACAGTGCCTGTAAACATGGAATGAAACAGCTGCATCGCAATATTACTAGGGATGAATCTTTGTAAAAAATGTAAACAATAAATAAGTAATGAATTTGGACAGAGTACCTGCACATACTCTGAACTTTCAAACTTTTTTTCTTTCAATCTTTACAATGTGGGCAAAGTTTTGAGTGGTCGTGTGAGGGAACTCATGTTATTGGTGTTAGTGGCAACTTGAGGGCACACAGTCTTAGTTGGTAGGCTGCTTGAATGTCCCATTGCCTCCTCTGCAGCGCGCAGAAGCAAAGTGTAGTTGATAGCTACTTCCTCAACCTTTTTCAGGAGCTGCAGCCTTTGTGTTTCTGAACGCACACCTCTGACCAGTTTAATGAATGTCTGAGTCAGGTCACACAACACCTGAAAGCTAGCTGTGACAACAGCAAGCATTCGAGTTGGACTCTTTTCTACACTTGCTACTCTCCGACAAGCTGCCCGGAACTCTTTAAAGTGCACTGCAAGCTCCTGTTTATACTCTGCAACCCGTGAGGGCTGAAGACGGGAGTCACCATCAGCTTGGGGGCTGTTAGCACACTGACGCAGGATAGCTAGCAACTCATTTGCATCCAGCTGGGCATTTAGAAAGCCATCGGGCAAGCTGAATATTTTAGCCTGTAGAGCCTGTACTCGTGCCAGGCTTCCCTCCAATGAACCACAGGATCGCAGGTCAATCTCCTGTGTCTGTGGCTCCTCCTCCTCTTCCTCCTCCTCCATATCTTCCTCCCCACTGTAATCCTCGGCATTGAGAACCTGGAGGGTTTTGCTGACCACAGGCATGGTGCGTGAATCAATCTGCATGCCTGGCAGGACCTGAAGGGGGATGGAGTAGGAGAGTTCATCCTTCTCACTGCTTTCGTCTGCAGCTTCACATTTCCTGTAGCAGAAGCAGAAAGAGCAACATTTTTCCCTGTCATCACTGTCTTCACTTGGCAGGGTCAACAAAACCTCTCCAGTCCCCTCTCTGCTCTCATGAAGAAGCTCCTCTCCTTGAATGAAGAACACTCCCTTTTTCCCCTTTCCCTCAGACTGGTGGGATTGAGTATGAACTGGCTCCACTGGGGTGGGAAGTCTCAGTCCTGTTGCCCTGACTCTCTCCATCTCCTTTTCTAGACTCTTGGCTTTGGGCTTTACTTCAGCATATACAGGTGTGCTACTGCTGTTATCCACTTCTCCAATGCTGTATCGCCTTTGGAGCTTCTTATATTGTGGAGCACCTGTGCAGTCTGTTTGAGAGGCGCAGCTTGGCAAGCAGGAACCCTGCTCTCCCCTTGGCTCTCTGGATTCAAGGCTGGTTGAGCGGATTCGAGTGGTTTTGATCTCTAGCGTCTGTGGTCTCCTTGTACCTCCTGCGGTGTGAGGGAGTTTGGAGACCACTGGCGGAGTTTTGGAGAGTTGTCTCTCTCTGCCTTTGTGCTGAGTTTCTGTAGCTGAGCCAACTGGTGTGTCAGGTAAACGCATGCCTCTGCACATTCTTTTGCAGTCGCAGCTCCTTCGCTGCTCCCTGGATATACCTGGGGCCTTCAATACAGGACTGGTGCGTAGCTGGCATGCACAGGGTGTGCCTGAGGGCACAGGTGAGGATCCCTGGGAAAGGAATTCCCCCTGGGATGACTTGGGCTTCAGCAGCTCCTCTAAGAATTCCAACTCGTACTGGCGAACCTTCTGCAACTGAGCCCTTCGCTCGTCAGTCTCTCTTCGCATTCTAGCTGGGAATGTGGCTGAAAGAAGGTTTCTGAAGCTCAGAAAAGGGGCACTTCGATGAGACTTCCCCTTACCACAACTCAGTTTCTTTGAATCACCAGCTGGGAGAGTAGAGACTTTATCTATAGAAGTGCTTGGGTGCGTGGGGTCTTCTAAAATAGGCAATGCTTTTGTTAGACATTTCTGTTGCTCTGGATTTACTTTGCCTTGGGAACTATCAGTCTTGCCTTCTGCTGTTTCTTTTCTTTCTGATTTCATAGGCATGTGTGGGGAGTACTTTGTTTGTATTTTGGGGCTGGCCTTAGCATGGGTGGCATCTGCTCCCCCACCTCTTGCTGTCAAGTCTTTGCTGTTTGGCACCTCAAGCCCTTTAGCCTGCAGACGCTCATCATCTGTGGGGGAAGAGGACTGAAACACCACCATCTTCTGAACCTGTGGATCTTTAAGCTTTAGCTGAGGCCCAGGGTCAACACGGACTGGGCATGTGCAGAAAAGATCATCAATTGGCAGAAGTTCATTAGAGCTTGAAGGCTTCATGGTCTCGCTAGAGGCAGTCTCGGCATCTTGGCACATGTTTGTGGGGGAATTCATGGCAGAGGAGGTTCTGTCCATCGGCAAGAGAATAGGTAAGGCTTTATCGGTGGGGTCAGTAGTAGGAGGTGCAGCTGTTTTCCCCTTTGCGTTGTCAGAGAGATTTTGAGTACATTTTTCTCCCAACGAATTTGATGACTTTTCATCTTTGCTGCCTTGGACTGTCGATGATAGATCAGACACTTTAAGTTCCCCAGGGGTGAAGGTATGGGTATTGGCTTTGGTGGAGTCTGGTTTTGCTTTAATATCTGTTTTTCTTTCACTCTTAACTAGCTCTTGCATGCTTTCCTGCTCCCCAACAACAGTGAGTGTTGCAGTCTCCTGACTGGGGCTGACTTTCAGGGGAACTGTCTTACTGAGGATCACCTGTTTGGAGGGGCAGCCGGCACGGATCTGACCAACTGAGAAGGCTCCTGTCCCTATGGTCTGAGCAGTGCAGCCAGGAATTGCCAGGGGGAAGTCACGACGGCAGAGGATACGCTCCTTGTTGATGTGATGGGCTAGTAGGTAGGCCTGATTCTGATGCTGCTTCATGGCTGACATCATTTCAGAGACATCAGTTAATTCTGATGAGTTAGTCTCGTGGCCTGAGTCCAATGACGACTCTGGTGTAATGGCGGCTAATACGATCAACCCTAAAGAAAGGAAGAACAGCACAATGTCAGGGATAAAGAGCAAATATGTATACATAATAATGCACTAATTAATGTGTAATATTTTACATCAATAAATAAAATGTAATTACAGTGTTTCTAATTCTTTTAAGATACCTGGCTTAAAGATTACATCATTTCGTTTCTCAGTAATTGTCAGCCGTTATCTACCAATAAAATGTACTTTTTAACCCTCCTGTTGCCCTAGGGTTAGGGTTAGCAAACAAGGTTAGAGAAGAGGCCTTTTGAGGGTCATTATTGCGGGTATATCTACCCATAGATTTTCAGTCAAAATTGTTAGGTTAAGATTAGGTTAATAATTAAGAATAATTGTATTCATATTTAGTATTAAACCTCCTGTTGCCCTAGGGTTGGGCCTTTTGCGGGTCATTTTTGACCCCAGGGCGACTGGAGGGTTAAGAGATCCCACTAATCTGCAGCTGTAAAGAGAATGCTGTCAGACACCTAAAAAGTATGTGTTGAGTACTTGTTGCCTGCTGGGACAAGTTATTTAAAAATATAAATAATTATCTAGGCACCCTATTTTCAGTGTCTCAGTCTGAACATTTGGCATTTTCTAGTGCGCGCACTGCTATATGTGAGATGCACACAAAGTACAATATGTTTTGTATGTTCTCTCACTTGGGTATATGTATACTAGTGCTGATTAGTGTTAGTATAAACTACTGTCAAAGTATGTGAACATTTTCTTTCCATCAAAATATGGCCAAATTCAGCAAGGTTTTTTTAACGCTTACAACTATTCTGGGCAATTTATGTAATTTTTGTATATTATTGTACAATAATCTTTAGTTTACCC
>JAODUG010000002.1:2264603-2298839 GCA_027564795.1 Aphredoderus sayanus | reverse complement strand
GCTTTGCCTCTTTCATGGCCGAGGCTGCAGACCTTCAGGCCCATCGGTACCTTGCAACTGCCTCCGGAGTCCTCCAGGATAAGATATCCTGGAAGGCCTACTTCAGCCAGACGATTTCCCTAACCACTGGTATCCACTACAATGTTCAAGGGTTACCACACCTTGAGGCACCTAAGACCTTGAGACCACAGCTCTCTGCCCCAGCTTCAGCAATGGAGGCTTTGAACATTGCCCACTCAGGTTCAATGTATAATAATTCCATAATATTGCAGATGTTCACTGATTCCTTATCATTAAATGTCTAGAAATACACCTGTGTAAGATGAGTAAGATGAATGCAACTACAATTTAACAACTAAATACATTATTAGTTAGTTGATTTAAACTAATCAAGATTAAAGAACATTTCTGAAATCAAATATTGGAGATTGTCTAAACGTTTGCGCAGGTCAAACATGTTCTTAGATATGATAGACCTTGTGTGAGAAACTTACATATTTTCAAATTTCATCACTAAATAGAACCTGAATGTTATAAAAATATGTTTTAAGAAATGTTTTGTATTATGACCAAAGATCTACATCTAAGCAGTCTTGAGCCAGGTGGGTTATCCACTGACACCTTGTAGTCATTGTGCTTTGAATAAAAGCTTCAGCTGAATAGTTTTCTTTTTTTGGGATTTTAGGTCGTGATGGCATTAGAGCAGCCCAGGTAGGCTATCCCTGTCTGCAGCAACATCCACCAGCTCCTTCTAAGAGATCTGCAGCCAGTTGCTCCCAGGCAAGCGGGGAGAAATCTCCATTGTAAAGGTTTACAATGGGGCCAATATGGTGCTATTGCACATAATCTATGTGGTATTTTCACCTAAACATGTCAAATGCATTGCATTGAGACCTGAAGGAACTGTCAACATGTCAAAAAGGGGCATGAAACATTTTGCCTTTAATTGTGTGACTAACTTAATGTGGGTATTGTCCTAATCATGTGACTATTTCCTTTATCAGGTAAGTAATAATGATTGAAATGCAGGTGTGTTATTGTTACTGTTGTACTTTTACAATGTATCAACCTCTTGAGTGAAGGTTTTACATTTATCTGTGATATTTGTACTATATAAGTGGGCGTCTAAACAAGAAACACAACCACAGCATATGAATAAATACAATTTTATTTTAAGTTTGTGGCACAACACAATGTCAATTGTCATAAAGAGAGAAATGTGTGTACAGTATATCCCTCCTGTTGTCCTTATTATATCTTATTGTGCCACCAGATGGTGCTATTTGATTGTGTCTGATTGTGTCATTCTCTTTATTGTCAGTGCTGTGTATTTATTTCTTTATTAATTATTTCTTTATGTATTTGTTTGTTTTTTCATGCCTTTGAACCCTCCTGTTGTCCTCGGGTTTCAAAAACATTAGCAGTTCTAGTGCTCTATTTAGTGCTTTGTTGTGCTAGCAGTGCACATCATGTCTGTGTAAGTAGGATTAGGACTGGTGCCTTCTATCTGCCACAAAGAGCTAGTGTGTTGGGCTCAGTTTGACCCGAAGGACAACAGGAGGGAAAGGGATATACTGTATTTGCCTAGTACTGTATATTCCAATATTTCATGTTTCACAACTTTAGTATAGACAAAAGACTAAAACAAAATCTTAACAAAGCAGCAATTTAAATTTAAAATATTACTATTAAAATAACCAACCATGATATTCTGTACAACTAATAAACTACCATGGTTGTAATCCAGATAGAAAAATAAAATATGGACTTTTCATAATGCTCTAAAACATGCAAGGGTTTTTTACAGAATAAAAAAGAGTAAAAACAGACTGAAACCAGCAACATACTCCAATGAAAAATAGTGTGATTATATCAGCATACTGTTTTTCACTCTATCAAAAATCTGTTGCACTTTAACTGCGGGGACACAGCCTTCCCTCACAATGGTAATCGTCCCTGTGAAAGTAAATGTAAAAAACTTGAGTGAGTGCTCAAGTTTCTTCTGGGTGACCATTATTTCGTTGTATTTATTTGTACCTTCATCAATCTTCAGGCAGTTGACCACCGTGGAAGCCACCAATTCATTAGAGTCCCCATCACACAAAACGCCCTGTATCTTTTGTCCCAGACGACTGCAGCAAACATAATTAACATGTTAACTTTCATGGTGTGCATGTAGTTGTCTCCAAAATTAGAAGAATGCAAATTAAGTATACATTCAATCATTGCCAGAGCTGCTTACCTGATGACCATGCTGTGGTGAGTGCTGTCTGACTCCCCACTGGGATTGGCTGAGGTAATGGCAAGTGGGCCAGTGATGTCACACAGGTGGCACGTCACAGTATGGTCCGGGACACGGATCATGATGCTGTCCCTGGTTCCCACGCGGTCATAAGCCGCGCCCACACCTAGGCAGGTTGAAGTTACAGTGAGGCGTGGGTTGACCAGCATCACAAAAACATTTAGGTTTTTACACGCATGTCGATACAACAGCTACTGTTGTGTAATACACCTGACTAAAAGTTTTTTTTTTTTTTTTTTTTTACCAAGTCTGAAGAGCCAATCTCCTTTGCTGATGATGCAGCTAATGCCACCAGGGTAAACATTTCTCATGAACTCCCAGAGCAGTGGGCTGAAGGGGGGCTTGGCCTCCACCAGCTGTTCTACTCTGGAGATGCAAATACAAATAGGCTTCTCTGCTGGTCTTTCCTACCAGGGGCCACAGAAAGCACAAGTATGAGTTAAAACCAAAAGATGTACAGTGTACAGAATTAACACTAGTATTAAATAATTCCTACATTAATAAAACTCCTCCCTTACTTTAATGTTGTAGATCTTCTCTATGGCCTGGGGATTCTTGCAGGAGGCAGCCAGGGCATACACTGTATCAGTGGGAATACCACATACCCCGCCTTCTTCCAGTAAATTAGCGATCTTCAGAAGCCCACTGGTATGGCGAGATTCAGCCACCGGACAAGGAAGTTCTGGAACCTTCTCCTGCTTTTTCTTAATCTGAGACAGAGATTGTGATTTATTTAAATTAAGTATAGAATATAATAGTATATATATAATTAAACAGAAGAGATTACAATGTCACCTCCAGTAATGGTGGTCCCATTGGGAGCAGTTTCTGTGAAAAGATGCAGTTTACCAACGATGCCAGGGCTCCATATATACAGACTGATGAAAATATTGCAAGCATGGCAACTGGAAGGAAAATGAAAATAAGAGAGAAAGTAATTGGATTAATAATTGGTGATTAAAATAGATGATCAGCTGTTTATGGTGCTCTTCCACTCTTTGAATCAACATGTAGGATATTTTGTCTATAACGTCATATAATTCCTGTCTTCTTGCTTCTTACTTTCTAGCTGGTATGGTAGTTGTTGTAGTGTGGAAAGCAGGAGGCAGACCAATACCACCTCCATTACTGTGGTTAGAAACAGCAAAACCAGGTTTCCATATGCAGCTATGAAAAGTAATGGAGGGCAGGCATTGTTAGATTACAGTGTAAATGTATATATTTGTGTTTGTAGTTTAGTAAATTAAAATTTGACTTTACCAATAAGCATGAGGAAAGCATTAATGACCAGGAAGGCAATTGCTCCTGCTGCAAAGCCCCGGGATGCTTGTGTGGAAAGCTGTAGCAGGTTACCTACAATTAAACAATTAGTTTGTGTTGGTGTATTACTTAGTATAAGGTAATATAAGGTAGTTGTCACTCTGAAGAGGCAGCCATATTAGAAACCCATACCTGCAAATCTGTACCAGGCCCAGGTAGCCCACACTACGACGTAGAAGGATGGGATGACTGACCCAAACCGCCTGCCCCCCCTGACTTGCAGTCGACTGACATAGGCCTGGATGATAGCTCCAGAGATGAGAACCCATGGGACAGTCAGGTGGAGGAAGGAGGAATTCATGCCGGTCAAACTGGTATGGATTGCAGAGAGAGCTGCCACTCCGTTGGATAGGTAGAAAAGAGCATCTGGGATCTGGTCAGTCTGGAACACGTCCACCTGGTCATTCCTGGTAGACTTCCTGCAACCTAGGCTCATCTTTAGCTTTTCAGTGGAAATGGGTTGGGGGCCTACAGGGATTAGTGTCTTCTCTGCTATGCTGTTGATAAGACGGGCAAAGGTGCCATACAGGGAAGCTGCAGTGAACAGGGAACAGGCCACACCAAAAAAGGTATAGTACCTCTGCAGAGGAATCTGAGGGACAGTAGAGACTGTGAGAAGAAGGAAGTGCAGGTTGTGAGTCAGCTCCAGTGTATCTGTGTTTAGGCTTCCCATGCAGAGCACAAAGGCTGCTGCTACAAAGAACCAGTTACCCACCATTGGTTCCCTTCCACTGGCCAACTCAGTTGAATTCACAATTAGAGTAGATGCTACAAATTCCTCCCAGGCCTTGATTAACCAATATGTAGCAAAAAGGCCAAACTTGGTGGTGTGGTAGCAGTCTTGCCGCAGGTGAGCATAGTAGCTGGAGAAAAGCTGAGCAACTGATATGATTGAGACCCACACAGCACCTAATGCAAAGGACTTCATATACCCAAAGCAATAGAAAGCAAAGATGCAAGAAGACACTGTGTTACAAAAGAAACCCAGTGCCATGGGCTCAGCATATTTTGTGTTTTTCTTCTTCTCCTGGCCAATACTCTGGGCACTTGCTGAGTTAGCAGTTCCAAGCAGAAGGACGTTGAAGAGGGGTGTCCCAAACCCCTTGAGGGACAGACGTTGAGTCAGGCCTTTTAGAAGAAGGGCGGCCGAGCCGTAAATGGCAAACACCAGAATGAGAAGCTCCAAAATCCCAGCGACCACCAGAGCCCATTGGTTGAATGCCAACCCCACTGCTTCAAACACTAGAGTAGCCGTGATAGCCCCAAACACAAAAGGCATTATGTAGTTTACTGTGGCAGAACAGAAGGCAAGCAGAAAAGAGAGCAGGATATAGGGCACCAGACCAGAGATAGCAGATTCGTTTATGGACAATGATGATAGCCAATTGTCAGTGACATTCAGCGAGGTGTCATTTTTCATTAGGTTCATTGTCAGCAGACTGTTCACTGTTCCATTATTCAATGGTGTTTCTGTAGCAGCACCATTGTAGATACGTGTGGCACCATAACTCGCCCAAAGAGCGGCATAGCCAATGAAGGCAGTGCCACTTAGATGATCATATTTTCGGAAGGAGAGTAAACCTGCTATCAGTTGGCATATTCCACCAATTAGGATGAGGTGAACCCCTGAAAACCACAACAACATAGTTACGTTAAGGTGGGAAATATGTATTTAGTCAATTTTGTATCCTTCAAAAATGTATCTGATGTTTACCTGCAAGAATGTTCTCCACTCCGTCCGGCTGGATTCCAATGCGTGCTGTATTAAAATTTTGTAGAAGTACCAGAAATGCACTGATCCCATTAGCTAACATGCCCAGCACTCCTGGTTCACCATAAAAACTGGCTGGGAAACCATTTGATGTTTCCATTGTTTATGTCGTCAATTTGAATTAACTGAAAGAATCTGAATACAGAAAAAAATAATAGAGAATACAGAAAAACAAATGATAATATGTAAAAGACAGTTCTTTTTAATTATTTTAGGATATACCTTTACATAAACTAGATTAGCATTGTTTTGTAAAAAAAAAAAAAAAAAGGAAAAAAGGATTCCTTGATAATTTTCCCAATACTCCAAAGTATTTACAAGAAATAATTTACTTGAAACCATATTTCCCTGTGCTTCCGTCCATTATATAGAGGGGGGAATAAACACAAAGGTAGCCATATCTAGTTTCACTGTGCCATAAAAGCAGCAGTTGTCTGTTTGAAGGTGAAGTTGGGCATACATTGCTAAGGTTTGGATGATGATGTGTGGTGCAATCTGCACAACTTTATTTGTATTCCTATTCACAGTCAGGGCTGTGTAGAAACACTGGATTCACACAGAATGGAGAGCTAACGGACAAGATATTTGCTGAATTTGACAGAAAGTGTATTAGCATGCTATTTTTTTAAATGCACCTTTAAGCCTGTCAGCTACAATGGGACAAAAATAAACAACATATAAAAGGTAATTATTTTCAGTGTCACTTTTTAACTTCTATGAATTGTAGTCTAATGCATAATAGCTGTATAAACCTAAATATTCCAGCTATTACTTTAATAGTAAGTGAGCTCTCAACAGGACAAAACAACAATGTATTGTTTCACAACTAGGTGGTACTAGTCTTTATTCTGTATCTGACCATATCAACACAATTGATCCCAAATACATTTCACACACAAAAACTGATAGTAACCTAACTGTACTGTAACTGAAGAAGCAGAATGCTTTCTTGCTTACTATAGATTATTGCTATACTGTATGCAAACCATACAACTTATCGTCACTGGTGCTAAAAAGAGTAAGGACTTTTCCCGGAGAAGATGCCTAAATGTATTTCACATGTGTAAAATAATTTTTCTTTGGTCAGAAATGTTTATACCATTTACACCAAATATTGTTTAAAATGCATATAATAATAATAATAATACACAAATACTAATAAATCTGAAAAAGCATTCCCAATTTTAAATGTAACCATCTAGCATCTGGCTAGATATGTTATGGTCACTCTAGAGCTCTAAAAAAAGATTAAGGATTTACCTGAGAAGATGCTCACTTTGAGTGTATCAATGGAAAGTCTGGTCGAGGTAAGACATACATAAGCCTTTTCTCAGTGTAGGAGGAGGAGTTCTGTTCTCAGATAGCCTATGTAGATAAATTACCTCAACTCTGAGCCAATCAGACAATCCTCTTCCTCCTCCTCCCTCTAGATGGGCATTGGTGATGATGGTGGAAATTATGCCTATTTCTGTGAAAATCCTTTTGCTTTATTCATGGAAAAATTCCAACCCTTCCTTTCTTCATTGAAACATTTCAACCCTTCCTTGTTCCTATGACAGCATTGTCAGTGGGTTTTACCTGTGCTGGATTATAAAAAGCAGTCGCTCCTACAGTATTCTCATTATCATCACATCTTGATACATCAGCTCAGGAGACACAAACAACCACATAGAAGAATCAACTGAAACTAGACTGACTTACGTTACTGTAAAACACCAACAGTAACACCATGATCTCCAAACTCCAGGTAAACATAAATTACTATCTAAAGTATATCATTAAGAATATTAAGTATATGTATGTTCAAGCAAAACATTAGTTTGAAAACAACCAGAAAATGTTTATGATGAGATTTTATATTTAAACGTTATAGAGTTCTAGGTAGACCATCACATTTTACTGTACACATGGCACTGTATAACCTGCACACATCTTTCATAAGATGCAGTGATATTCAAATATCACTCTCTCAGAAGGTTTTTTAAAGATAGAGATATAAAAGATGTTAACTTGTGCTCTACAATGTTTTAAGCATTACTATAGCAACAAACTATTTCTATGTTACTGTGTCATGAGCAGAGAATGACATCACACTCCGTCTATAAACTGAGCGCCTTTGTTCTTTGTTAACCGTATAGCCGGGCCAGCCCTGCGTGCGTGCGGGTGTGTGTGTGTCCCAGGAAGGATTTGTCTGAGATGCTGTTGCGCACAGTGTGACATCTAGTAGCAGAGAGTAATACAGAGCCCCTTTAATAAAATGTGCTTGACATAAATTTGAAGTAGATAGGCACTGCATTTCACAACTACATGAGTTTGGTTGTGATCGCTGAGAAGTCTCAAATTTTAAATGTATATATATATAGTGATCATTTCTGCATTCCATAGAAAACAATCAGACCAGTGCTTGCGATGAGAAAAATGCACAAACCAGCAATGGAAGGTGAGTAAAGCTGTTATTAAGTAACATAATAATAATAATAATAATAATAATAATAATAATAATAATAATAATAATCATATAATAATAATAATAATAATAATAATAATAATAATAATAATAATAATAATATAAGCTACGGAACTTCTGAACAAAATTAAGGACCCAGAAAATAATTTTCTTTTGCATGATCCCAACTCATTCCTTTCAGTGTTTAATTACCACCATGTCCTCCTATTCTCTCTGCCCACCTTCCTCCACCCTTCTCCCCTGTAGCGGTGGAGCAGCCTGTCCCTGTGGACACCGTCACGGCCAGCTTTGGGAGGTTCATCAGTGAGGTACAACCCCGGCACCTGTCACCCACTGTGCTGCAACGCAGTAAACGGATGGTTCTTGACAGCATCGGGGTCGGGATCCTGGGCAGCACCACCGATGTGTTTGAACTGGCCCTGCAGCACTGCCAGGTGAGGCAATGGTTAAGTTGGAGGGGAAAGGAGGGATTCAATGCTTAGCTTCTATTGTTTAAACTGAACTATGTTACATTTTTGATGAAAATCACAGCGTAACCTCATGCAATGTGATTGTTATATATCTAGCAGTACTTGTGTACTGCTAGACTAAAATGTATATGTTGCAGTTATTGTTGTGCATTATGGGTGGTGGGGGAAATATATCCCCCAATATCTAACATTCAGCATTAGAGTTTTCACCGGCCTAATGTGTCTGAAATCCACTGTGTTTGTGTATGTGTGTGTATTCCTGATCACGTGTCTGTTCTTTTGCACCAGCACATGTACGCACCTGATGACATCAGCTCTGTGTATGGACGCAGCGGCACCAAGCTGTCCCCAACACTAGCAGCCTTCGTCAACGGTGTAGCGGTGAGTGACATCATCCCTGTTATCTGTTGTCCTTATTAAATCTTACTGTGCCACCAGATGGCGCCACCTGATTGTGTCCGATTGCGTAGATCTCTTTATTGTCAGTGCTATGTGTATTTATTTCTGTATTAATTATGTCTTTATGTATTTATTGTTTTTTTGTGCCTTTTAACCCTCCTGTTGTCCTCGGGTTTCAAACACACACCTTGTGCTAGCTGTACAATTATAATTGGCACCTTCTATCTGCTACAGAAGTAATGCATTGGGTCAGTTTGACCTGAAGGACAACAGGTTTGTTAAGCATCAGTACAATCACTGTTGTATATTAGCCCAGTTGCAGCTGTAGATGGAGGTTGGGGTTAGATTACATAGCTACTTTATTCCTCTCCAGAGATTAGTGAAGGGGAATTATCAGAATCCCGGAACGACACATTATCTTTGAAGAATTAACAATGATTTACCACACAACAGATTATAGGTACTAACAATAGACAATATATTGCATACCTGCTGTAAAATAATAATATATCCAGGAAAAAAGATTAGACCTAAGCTAAAACCATTGTACTCTGTGTAGGCCTATTTCCTGTTCCCAGTAATCATGCTGTTGTTTGAACAATTTCCTACAGGCTCACTCCATGGACTTTGATGACACATGGCACCCTGCCACGCACCCCTCAGGAGCAGTGCTGCCTGCTCTGCTAGCCATTGGTGACATGATGCCCCAGAACAGCAAGCCACGGGGCTTGGACTTCCTGCTGGCGTTCAATGTGGGTGTTGAGATCCAAGGGCGGCTGATGAGGTTCTCACATGAGGCCAACAACATCCCTAAGAGGTGAGGAATGCAGAGGTGCATTAGAGTAATGATGCAGCATTTGATATAAAGTCCACAGTCAAAGTGTTACGGGATAGAATCTCAGAAGGATAGCAGGCATAGTGGGTTATGTTGGTTGAGAAGATGAGGCTTGTAGAACTGATTGTAAGACTTGCACAGTTAGATGTAAACATAGAGAACGCATAGCTTCAACACTACAAAGCCTCGCTCATCCCTCCATGTATCCCTGTCACCAGGTTCCACCCTCCCAGCGTAGTGGGCACTATGGGCAGTGCTGCAGCCTGTGCCTGTCTCTTATCCCTGGACACCTCCCAGTGCAGTCATGCTCTGGCTATCGCTGCTTCTCTAGCTGGAGCCCCAATGGCCAATGCTGCCACACAGTCTAAGCCCCTCCACATTGGCAATGCTTCGCGGCTCGGCCTAGAGGCTGCTCTACTGGCCTCCAGAGGCCTGGAAGCCAGTCCTCTAGTACTGGATGCTGTCCCAGGGGTGGCAGGCTTTAATGCCTTTTATGAAGATTATGCTCCACAGTCATTGCACTTACCTGAGGACGAGGGCCACAGCTTCCTGCTGGAGGAGCAGGACATTGCCTTCAAGCGCTTCCCTGCCCATCTGGGGATGCACTGGGTGGCGGATGCAGCAGCCTCTGTCCACAAGCTTCTTGTGGGTGTTGACTCAGGCCCCGTGTTCCCTGCTCAGGTCCAGGAGATTGTGCTTAGAGTCCCCCCCTCCAAGTACATCAACAGACCATTCCCAGAGTCTGAACACCAAGCGCGTCATTCCTTTCAGTTCAACGCATGTACAGCTCTCTTGGACGGCGAGGTGACAGTGCAGTCCTTCTCCGCTGCTGCCCGGAGGCGTCCTGACCTGCTGGCACTGTTGAGCCGGGTTCGCTTGGAGCACCCCCATGACAACCCTGCCAACTTCAATCTCATGTATGGTGAAGTCCAGGTGAGGTTGTTCGGGGGAGACATTCTAAGGGGGCACTGTGACACTTTCTATGGCCACTGGCGCAACCCACTGACCAATGAAAGTCTGAGGAAAAAGTTCTGTGACAACGCGGGAGCAGTGCTTCCCAGTGAGAAAGTGGAGGGGCTGATGGAAGCAGTGGAGACACTGGACAGATGTCCAGACTGCACTGCCCTTCTGTCCAGGCTGCAGTAAACAATCACGGAAATATATGAGGCATAATTTAATATTTCTGTATATTCATGTTGTTGGTAGGGATTTGATTTTTGGTGAGAATAGGTGTGATTTATACACTTTGAGTCCAATTGTCATAATTCACAATATACTACAATCTACTGTTTATGCTTTTCAATGTATTGTGAAATGATCATATATGTAATTTGTAATATATATTTATGAAGTAATTATATATGTATTTGAATAAATAATGTTTTGAAAACTAAACTGACAACCGTTTGTGGCGAGTGCAGGCACGGGCAGAAGAAGTTGACAGACAAGCGTTTGCTTGGCTTTCATCATAAATAAACTGTATACATACAAAGGAAAAAACATGCAAACAGTGACCTTACAGTGAACAAACACCTACAAACTAAGCTAAACAATCCCAGACATAACCCCACCAACAGGAGGGTTAATATTAAATATTAATACCCTAGGGCAACATGAGGGATAAGAAGTAAATAATAAAGAAATACAAAACAAACAACCACAAATTACCATAATAAATATAATGGAGAGGTTGCAAATTGAATGTTAAATTTAGTTTACATTTTACATTTATTGTTTATATTACTATCCTGCCTTTTCCCCTGTTTGATAGTGTGAGGATATGCTGAAGGCCTGCAAAATAATTATCTCTATGAACAGATATTTGCACATCAGACCGACAGCTGACGATAGCAGATGGGTTCCAAGATTGGCTAAAACCAACATTAGATCACTTTTACATTGGATTACTGTCTGCAGTGTATTTGCCTCCAGCAAAGATTAGAATAATACATAAATGTTAAATGTATAATATAAGCCTAGGCATAGTCCACTTTACATGAAACAGATTTAAGTACATGCCCATTAATATATCATTTATTACCAACATGCTATTAAGTGATGAGTAAAAAGCAATTATAAAATAGACAAAATAAATTGCTCACACAGGGTTTATATAGCTTCAATAGTTTACAGTATATTGTTTATATTTGAGAATATGTGTGAGACTTGCATGATTGGGGACAATAGCAATAAAAGCCTGTATTTAGTCACTTTATTTAATTGTTTAGTTGAAATAATCTACAATCAATATCTTTATTAGAATGCATCTGTTGATTTAATTTCCCATTTAAAAATGTTGTATTTAAATATAAGTAAATAAATAACTTAATAAAGTGCAAAGTAATACACAAATCTGAGTCATCGTGTACTCTTGGTGATGTGAATGGCCCTGTACAATATCCAGTGCTATATAGCAGATAATCAGTATAATCAGTATAATACATATACATGGAACATATATGTAAATGTGTCACATCATGAGATCCACTGTCAATTTGCTCAGAGGGAACAGATGGCTTCTTGTATGTATGGGAAGGGTTTCAGTTTCTCCGAAACTGCTCATGTTCTGAGATTTTCACAGGCAACACTCCCTTACTGTCAGAAGATATTACATAAAACATCCAGTGAATGGAAAAAGAGAATGACAAGACTGGTTTGACCTGACACAATGGCAATAGTAACTACATATTTAAAGTAGATAAAAACAATTTGATTTGTCGTATTTAGAAATTATGTTTCTTTATATTTCTTTAATTCTACAGCTTACACAGACGTATGATGTGCACTGCTGGCACATCATAACAACAGGAGGGTTATAGAAATAACTAATTTGCAGGCCTTCAGCAAATCACTCTAAACCTCACTCTTTTAACACTTTTAATATCATATTTTCCAGAAATTCCATATGTTGTTGTATTTAACTTCACCTATCACTTATTTTTTGTTATTCTTAAAACTTTAAAATGGCATTTAACATCCTCACAAACAACAATAAATTAATCTCTTGTGGATTTTAAAAATAAACTCAACAGAAACCCAAAACCCCTAACTATAAAATAAGGAATACCAGGAAGCAATGTAAAGCAGTGATATTGCTTGCAGTGATATTTTTTTACTGTGGTTCCTGCAGATAAAAATCCTGTAGATAAAATCCCTGTAGAAAAACATCCCGTAAACCAGTTTTATTTTCCTTATGAACTTACCACTTAATATGACTTTTCACATTTTAGAAAAGTGAGGAATAAATAAATCTAAATATATGTTTTAATGTAATTTTTTAAGATTTAGTCCACAGGTTAAAAAAACTTCAGAATTTCCATTAAGGCCACATGCAAGGAATGTTAGATTTCTAGCAATATTTAGTTACAACATGGTTCCAATAGAGGTTAGATATCTTGCTCCAAACAGCTTACAGGTAGACCAAATGTGAAGCTCTAACCCATGACCTTTTACCTGACATGCCATATGTGTTTTTACACAAAACCATCTGGGAAGCCATCCATTGAAACTGGATAAAGGCAGGCACTTTCCAGAAATACTTTGCAGATTTGCAGGTGATTGGATGAACCATCCTTCTATCACAGCCTAAAGACACACATAAACCAGAGAGTATTGAGCGGAGAGGATACTGGTTACCGTAGAGTACGTGGACTTGAGATCTGTTTACAATGATAATTGCAGCAATATCAAACTGGAGCTTGCAAGATCAAGGTGGTATCACAAGGCTAATAACTGGGAGAAGCATACTGGCTGGGAGTAGGCTACTGGCTGGGAGTCTAAAACCCATTAATGCTGACATTATCTATTGAATAGCACAAGATTAAAGACCTATGCATGATTATAGAAGCCTGCTGATACCAAAAAACTCTGTATGTCACTCACACTCACTGTATGATTCATTTTTTTCTGTAGGCCTACATAAGTGACCCGTGGGCTAAATGAATATAGCCCACAGGTTGAGAAAATCGAGGGGGCTTAACACGACACCTGTCACTCACTTAACACAACGAAGATGACATTGTATGAATGGAAGCTGACTAAATCTATTTGGGCTGTAAAGAAATAACCCATTCAGATCTAACCAGCATTTTTCTACAGACTTGTTTAACTGCTCTACGTTCCACCAACATTTTAAACAATCTGTTTTTTTTAATAATCATTTTCTCATTTTTATTAAACAAAAATGTTCTTATTATTACTGTAAATGTTAGAGAGGGCATAGCCCTGTTAGCCCATTTATACCAGCTGTCCCTGAATATGACACTAGTAAAATATGTTGTAGGACACTAACAATCCTAACATTTTGTATGTGTTTCTTGGAAATTCATAGTTTCAACATAGGCGTATACGTATAGTCAGACGGTTTCATCAAAAGGAACTTAGCATGATTATAATTACAAAGGTGCAGGTAGGGTTACACATGATGCTTAAAGGTAGGTCTGGCGAGGTTGGGGGAGTGACCTGTCTGGTGGAGTTTCCCACCCTAACCACTAAGCTACATATCTCACCCTGTAATGACGTGAATACACCATATAACAAACGTTATACTATAGGCCTACAACAAAAGACTTTTATGTTTCTAGTCCGGGGATTCAGATTTTTTTTTATTCTCATGCTTATTGTCACAGGGCTAGCCCGTGCCCCGTGCAGGTCTACTGTATGTATTTTAATTGTGTCTGACATGTATATTATGTAGGTTTTGTAGATCAACCCTGCCAAACTAAATGTTGTGGACCAGGTGCAGGGGGTTGGTTGATTGGCAATAGGCTAATCATTGGCTGAATAGTAACCAGCTGATATAAAGGAAGCTGGAGATCCAGAAAGGCGAGAGACCTGGAAGCAAGAGTAGGGAGAGCTATGGGGACCATATCGCCTATTGTAGTTTATTCGCATGATCTTTTATTGGTACCTTGCTATTCAGTTATTTTGAATTGTTCCTTTAGTTGTTTTGTTCAGCCTGTGCTCTACCTGGAATGACTAAAATGCTGCTAAATAAACATACCTGGACTGCATCAAAGTTATTGTGCCTCAATCTTTTTGCAACCGCTCGAGCAACCGTACACTTAAATTTAAATGTTTCGCATTTTTTAATCACTGGAATGAAAAATGTAATTACGTTTTTTCAATGTTTTGCTCAGGGTGCGTTTTGTTGGTAGTCATAGCACGCACATATACTGTACAGAATGCACTGAGAGAATTGCTTCCTTTTTCTTACTTGTATGTAGTGTGCTATCATGTTCATGATATCATGCACAGGCTATGATTGTTATTGAGGTAATTTTTTGGTTCACAAATTCTGATAAATATCTCAGTTCACTGTTTTGTGTAATTTTTACAAACTAGAAATCCAGAAGGTAGCAGATGTGTGAATTTATAGTCATGAAACCATGACAACAGGTCAAGAGAACCTTACCACAAGTAATATAAGAGCCATCAAAAATATAATACCTCAGTTTTCTGAAATACACATTACACAAGTAATTTAGAATTTATTTTATTCAGCATCTGAATAAAGACTACATTGTTCAAAAACATAGTATTCCACACATATATTTGATTGACTGACTGATTACATTATTCATTGCCTTGACGTGTCCAGAAATGTTATTCATCCGTCCAAAAATACTGGACCTGTGGTTGAGCTAATAGTGGCATTTGCACAAGGTTACACTACAAGAGTCAAGGCTCTTAAATGTACAGTAATTCTAGTTGTTTCCAGAGCAGAGGTTGTATTTATACATGTGACTTACAAATATACTTTATTAAAGCACACAGAATCACTAAGAGGTCTCCTCTGATTGTACATAGGTTGAGATTTCTATGAGATTGTCATCTGGATCCCGGAAGTACAATGAAGTGATAGCTCCCACTGCTCCACTTCTCTCTATAGGACCCTCTTCAATCTCTACCCCACAAGCCTGAAGAGGAGCAGAGAAAACATAACTTTTCACTAACATACATAGGCTACTATACATACAGTAGCATCAACATGACCGGTGAAATACCTGCAGGTGTGCAGCAACTGTAGCTAATGGGGTCTTGGTGATGAGACAGAGGTCTGCGGAGCCTGAGGTTGGACACCTGGCTTTTGGCTCAAACTCCTGGCCCACTTGGTGGAGATTAAATTTCTGCTGTCCAAAAGCCAGAGCCTTGCGATTCCCCTAATTGAAGGAGAGATGGCAGATCTTATTGGAATGGGTCGACATTTAATCTAATTGTAATTAAAGTCTGCCACCTAGTGGGTGTTATCTGTGAGAAAAATTAAATTCCATGTGTTGCAAAAGCTGTAAAAGTCTTATTTTTTGCACTTACCTTGAAGGTGATCACCTCCATGCCAAGTGCTGTGGCGTAGAAGTTAAGTGTTTTTGGCACATTTCTTACAGTGAGGACCAAGTGATCCAAGTGGCTTACTTGAACTGGACAAGTACTTTTAGATCTGAAAACTAGATCTACTGCCTGTGTGGGCACAAAAAAGAAAAACTTTAAACGAGAGCCAACAATGCCCAAATTAAAGAGTTATATAGTTCTGAAAAATAGGTTTTAAAATGGTGCAAATGGATGAACTATATGGACAATTGTCAACTGATTGATGAAGGACATAGAAAATACTTCCTCGGGTGTAACGTAGCATTAACGTAAGGTATAACGCTTAACACAAAATGCATACCTCTACTGAAGGAACAAAATAGGTTAGGCTAATACTGTAGGCTAACAAAGCCGAATTGATTTTAATCGTAGCCTGTTTGCATTCAATCCTATCGGTGTACGTTACCTGCAAAATTAGTAGGCTGTAGCTACGCGTCGCAGACACTCATTGTCATTGGTGTCCGTAGTTTTCGACTTCGCCTAAACGGTAGTCTTAGCCTATGCAGGCCATAAAATGAGCACACGGTAAACTTACCTTCAAAGTACGTTGACATTTCGATAAGCGAATCCCAAATGTCAAAAGCGTCATCATTGTCAGCACTTATCTCCTCGGTGTATTTCACGATACATGGAGGGAATAGGAAGTATAAGCAATCATAGCTAGCCTATCAGCCAGGCTACCGGTACAACTTACAGTAAACTGCCCATTACGCCCTAACATGACGCTATTGTGTAGGCTAGGCCTAATAGCATATAAAGGAGCCTATTAGCCTAATATAAATAATTTGACAAATAAACGTGTTATATTAAACTGACCTTAAAAATTAGCAACCTTCGAGTCTTTCATGGGATTTAAAGGTTTATTGATAACGTATAAGTGTTTTTTTATACGTTATACGATTTTCAGTCACACACAAATGACGCGTTCTCACCCAAGTGACACTTGGAGCATGAATGCCATGTAGTGGCGATCGTTAATACTGCAAACTGGAGAAAACCACCACCGTAATACTGCGTTGGTTATTTGACTTGGACTCATGTTCAACTAAGATCTCCCAATAATTAAACATGCATGTTTAGAAAGTCTACAGTCTTATAATATAAAATGGGTCAAAATATGCACATAGCAATTGTAAATGAAATGTTAAAATCATTATTCAAAACAGTGACATGCGCTTGAACATGAAAGAACACAGTCAGTCTATGTATGCCTACAATACATTTGAAAACTACAATTAAAAATTTTATTCTTAAAATCATTAAGAAGATAGGCAGCACTGGTAATATCTGCTTTGTTCTACAAATGTATATAAAAAAAGACACATTCAACTATTTCAAACCTTTATATCCCACAAAGGGAAATAGTAACAATACATAAAACCAACAATGTGACAGGTTGGCATCAACCATCATTCACCTTCAGAATGTTGGTCTTCAGGTATAATAGTGCTATCAACATGTACTTCTGAATATGAGAAAATAAGCCTCAACACAAGTTAAAAAGTAACAAGTCTTCATTTAAGAGAATTTAACAGTCTACCATAGTTTAGGAATTATATATACACATTTATAATCGTTATTTCTCTACATTAAGGTTGTGTATTTTTTTTTTCTCGTTTCAGTATTGCACACTGACATTCCAGATATGAAGCATTCACTCATGAAGTAGGAAAATGAAGTGAGCATCATGGCTGGTTACTGGATTATCAAGTTAGAGACATAAGAAAGATGATACCTATTTGACACATGCCTTTGATTTATCAAGAATACACCAACGCTGATAAACTGACAGGCCAAAATATATCATATCATTCTATCTGCATTTGAAACAAGTCAACCTACATTAAGGGCATTATACCAATACCAAGTAAGACAACCTAATGTATCTGTATGTCAATAACAAATAATTAGATTACAGTAAATGGACAATAAGGAATTGGTATGAGAGCGACAAGACCAAAATGATGTTAAACACAATTTATTCTTCTCCCTTCCAGAGAGTTAACACGTCTTTTTGTAAAATGGTAAAAGGAAAGTCATTTTGCTATAATCTCCGATGAATGTCCATATATGTTTCTCACACCACTTTGTAATGGGTTTTGTATTAGGGGAAACCCTCAGATATGAACAAAAATAATTTTTAATGTTAAGGAAATAAAGATGCAATATGATTCCAAAATAAACTTCAGCATTCCAGAAGTAATCTTATCTTTCCCTAAATAGTCTGTACAACATTCTACATTGTAAATTTAAAATAATACAGCAAGCACAGCCATTCTTGACAGTCCATTCAACTTCAAAATATTTAGCATCAAGATGAAGAACTAGGGAAATATGGTTATTTGTGGCATCCTGCTTCACAAGGCATGTTTTGTGTGTAAGCTGAAATAACCAATACATTAAACTTATGTGAATAAATAAAAGAGATCATGTATTGATATTCTTATTAGGCACAACATAGCGCCAATACAAAACAGTAGATGT
The DNA here is from genome assembly GCA_027564795.1 of Aphredoderus sayanus. NCBI lineage: Eukaryota > Metazoa > Chordata > Actinopteri > Percopsiformes > Aphredoderidae > Aphredoderus > Aphredoderus sayanus. The sequence continues at coordinate 2,280,425 of JAODUG010000002.1, read as the reverse complement.
GAACTAATACAACTACAGGCTGGTTGGTGTGTCACATCTGAAAGCAGGGCTTATTTCCTTCTCCAGAGACACGGATGCTTGCATGGTTGGTGACTTTAGTGAATGGAACAAACTGTGTGGTTGCTAACAAACAGCTTGCTTTTTTTGTTTCAAACATCGGACTGAAATATAACAGCTAGATAATGTCCCAATCAGTGAATATGTACAAATTGTGATGTGTGGCAGACCCCTCTGTGCATCCCAAACCAAACCCATACCTGTGTTTTGTTTACAACTAAGTCGTCATATCTGGGAATGGGGGACAACAACATTGGCGATGGATGCCATAACAATTTCACATGGAATTTGAGGTATCAGATACCATAGCTAACTTAAGAGAAAGGCCTGCTGCATTGATCACTCCCCATCTCTACACCACACTTTCTCGGTTTGCAGACACCAAAACAGCCCGGCGGCAGATGGGGCAGGTGGAGTTTTCGGAAAGCCAGCGGTCGATGCAATGCACGTGGTACTCGTGGGAGCAGGGCAGTTTCCTTAACTTATTACCCTCCGCGTACTCCGTTATGCAGACGCTGCAAGTCTTCAAGGCATCGCTCTCCCCGAAGTTGCGCATAGAAAGGTTGTCAATCTGCTCTTTCGTCAACCCCTGAGGCTGGTCCTCGTCGTCATCATTTAGGAGGAAAAAGTGCGCGAGCCGGAGGAAGGGCAGCGAGCTGGGCTCTTCTAAACTGATGGGGGGCCTGGGCCGAGCCCTGCTAGCCCCACCACCAGTACCAGCGCCGCTGCCCGCATCCCTTGCAGCCGGACCGGAGGGCAGGCCCTCCTCGCTATCCCTGTCAACTGTCCGTGCCTCGGCTCTGCTTCCAGCGCCGACTGGTGGCTCGGCCACCACGTAAGCGGCCGCCGTGTCTGGGTTGTTGAGCGCCTCGGCCAAATCCACCGGCGTCTGTGTCCCACGGTTCGAATCGGACGATTCGGAATCTGAGTCCATGAGGTAGCTGAGCTCGCCGAAGCCCGTCATGATCTGCCGAATCATGGACTGAAGCGCCATGGAGGTTGCCTCGCCCAGACCCGTGTCGGAGATCCTTCGGATGGGGATGCGGATGGTGCTGACGTAGGTGCGCACGCCGGCCCGCTCCGAGCGCGAGAAGGTCCTGCGGAAGCCCCCGCGCTCGCTCTCGTACAGGAAGGTGTTGTTGGAGTTCTGGGAGCGCGAGCGGGTGCGGTTGGCTATGCTGTCTCTCTGGCGGTACTCGCCCGGACGCACGCGCCGCACCTGCAGGTCCAGCATGATGGTGGGCGGCCGCCGGCCCGCGGCCCCGCCCTCGCCGCCCGTAGCCTCTCCCTCTGGAGACACCACGCTGGGGGCCTCCGCCGCGGACGGCCCCTCAGCCCGAGCCGGTTGGGCTCCGCTCTCCGCGGGGCTCTGCCTGGAAGGGACGTGCTGCCGAGTCCTAGAGCTGCCTTCCACCGGGGCTGCGGGGGCGGGGCTGGGGACGGGGCTAGGAGGGGGGTTCGGGGCGGGGCTAGCAATGTGGGAGCGGGGCGCGTGACGCAGGTGAGGGAGAACGTCCAGGCGATCGAGCGCCAGAGGGGAGCGACTCCGGGCCACGCGGGCCCGGGTCCTGCGTGGCTCTGGGCTGCGGCTGCGGGCTCTCCTCTGGCCTCGGCGCGGGACAGGGGTCACCGGCTCCACCGGGAGGAGGAGGTCGGGGGCAGGGGCCAGGGCTGGGGCTGGGGCGGCGGGAGGGCTGGGAGGCTCGGACAACACCTCCTGCTGGACAACCTCTTCTAACTCCGGCTGTGGCTCCACTATGACTGCCAGCTCCTCCACAACTGGCTCCTCCACCACCTCCTCGGTCTCCATGGGCACCGGAGGCTCAGCTTCTGCCACTGCCACCGGCACAGTGGCGGCGGCGGCGTCCGGAGCCTCCTGGTCCCCTGCGGCAGCCGCCTGCTGCTCGGCCAGGTTGCGGTTGACGTTGATTTCCAGGCTGAAGCGAAAGTCTCCGCTGTTTGGGTTGGTCTGGCTGACGGCCCGCCATGACTGGTTGCCGCGGTGACCGGTCCTGGTTGTGTTGCCGGTGCGCCTTACTGTATTCAGCCAGTCCAGCAGTGTGTCCCCGTTGGCAGAGTCTTCTGAGCCTTCCACTGGTTCTGAAGAGAAAGTGGATAATGAGTTAATACGTATTAAATAAATAAATAAATAAAACAAGGGGGGAGAGTGGGACGTTAAAAATGGACAGTCGTGGAAGGATAACTGATTCATTTACCAGGAGCACTTTCTCCACTTTCTGTACTGGGGGCATCAACTTGATGGTCAGGACCATCTTTGATTTGTTGAAGTCGACTCAACAGCTCTTCTTCTGTTAACTCACCTACAACAGATGGATAAAACAGAAACCAACCGTTATCAAAAAGGAAGTTGAATTATTGGCAATTTCAGTTTTCTTGTGAATGTCCCGTTAGTAATTCAATCACCAATTTTCCAGCCTGGCCACCATATTCATTTATGGTACAAAATAAAAAGTAGCCTGGATGATGATGTATTGGTCCATACAGCTGTTTGGTACTTTTAACACAGCAATGGGACAATACTGAAATCCACCAGACTTACCAGGACATGTCACTGTCCATTCAATGCCCTCTCCGTGCAGGGTGCTCTGCTAAAGGATGCTCCAAACTTACAACCACTCTTCCACTGTCCTGGGACAGAAACGGATTGGGCGCCTTCAGTAGTCCGCAGGCTTTTATTTCTAGAGCATTGTGACAAAGCTCCAAAGGTAGAGGCATCTCCCACTGCTAAAATGTGTATTAAGCCTACTAATTATATTACGGGAATGGCATTTGCATTGCATCTTTTGTCAAATGCATCCACCAGTCTTGGTACCAAAAACAAAATTGACAAATATGACAAAAGCCACATGATGCATGAGACAGTCACAGGTAACAGCGATATAAATGCAGTGTTTCATTACCTGGAGTGCCCAAAAGGTTGTTGTCTCTCATCAGGCGATAGTCCTCATTGCTGAGATTGTTGACAAACTGGTAGAAGGCCTCTTCCCGGTCCAGACGGTCTAGCTGCCTTCTGCGCTGCGACTCTGACTGGTCACTGCCACTTTGCTCAGAGTTGTCTGACCCCTCCATTTATACCCAAGTAAGAGAGGTGGCGGTGTGTCTTCCACCAGGATCCAATTGCTAGAAAAAAAAATATCCTGCTGCTATTTTTAATAAGCCTAACTGGTTAATATGCATAGGTTTTTAAGATCATAAATGCATCATGATCATAATTACATCTACTCAACAATCATTAAACATTCAAGAGCAACATTACTCTGAGAACATTGAATTGTGAGGGCTTGTGAATTAGTCTGACAATAAAGTAACTGGAAATGTATATGGTTACAGTAGATCTTAAATCTTCAACATTGAATTAAAAGAAGAATGCCCAACTATTCAATGCATTTAGTCCCAGATACTAGAACGCACGTTGACAGTAACTAACTGTCATTTGTGGTCATGATATCAGTATATGGCAGACTAGTGCTATGTGGTTTGACTGAATGTACCTTTTAGAAGAAAAAATATAATTATCTGGCATGAATCAGAAAAACAAAATGGCATCATCTAACCAGCTACAAGCATGCTAACAACCTAGCTAAGATCCATTAGCATGCTTAAATATAATGCGTTAGCCAACAAGACGGCCGCTTACTTTTACAAATTAGCAAGGCATTCATATAATGCAAATGCAGAAGTATCACACAGTAACACTATACTTATGAATATGCTACGATAACGTTCGACATCAAACATTCAAAAATTGCTTGAAAAAGGGATTTGAAGCTAGCCATAGTAGCCAAGTGGCTCAATTGGCTTCAGCAAAGTAACCTAATGTTAGCCATCTTGCTAACACTGGCAGGTACAGCAGCGCAACTTCTTGACGAGTGTCCACAATCGGTTTACATTTAGATAGCAAGCTCTGTGAAGTCTGTATGCACATTGTGAATAAAACATTATTTGTATTTTACGGGAAATGTAGAAAATGTGTCATGTTTCCATTGAACACCATATAAATAAATAACGGCTGTTAAGCTAGCGATGTTATAATGACGACGATGACCGCTAATGCTACACACGTACTATGACTACGCTAGTTAAGTCACTCGGAATAGAGTCATTCAAAAGATACAATGTAATCGCTGTGATTACCTGTTGAACTTTGTGAGTATTTCACTAATTGGACCTTCGATTTTCTCCTAAGAAATCGCCCGACAGTCACTGAACAATTTAGTGCGAGCTCAGGATTCCATTTTCTATTTTTCAAGGTAGCTGATATTCCGGAAACTGGGGGAGAGCATGAATAAGAAAAAGGATGTTTGTTTTTGGTGGTGTGCTAGTTTGGCTGTAGCGGCATGATGCGGCGATAAAGGGAATTACCTTCATCCATTTGTTTTGTTATGTACCTAATGTACAGTAGTATCAGAGATACTTTTACATTATTCTGTCTATAAGAACGTTGGTAGTATGATATTACCTGCAGGCCAACGAATAGAATATAGCACGTAGCCTGTCATACATGCACGTGCTTATCTGTACCTGTTGCATGCCACATTCATTATGTTATATTTTAGTACAAATGTCTCTAGAAATGTATTTTCTTACTGTTTAAAAAAATTTCTGTTGTTATATTATTTAGAAATGCATTGGTTGTATTTATTTTGTAACTATTGATAGGTACAGTCGGGTCCACTAGGGGGCATTGCATTTTGCATGGAGTAGCTTACAGGCCTAGGTTTAACACAACAGAATTTTAAAATAGTAAACATTAATTCCTTTTTTTTACCATCACCCCAGTTATGATTGGTTGCAACTACAGTTCATTTATTTTATTTCTTATTATTTGAAATGTAACCCATTAACATGTAAACTTAAACTAATTTAAACACTACAGTATGGAATATAATAAAAGCAACACACTTATTTAGGATTATTAAGCAATGGAATAAACAACAGAAAAAATTATCTATACCACTGTACATCACAAGCAACTAATTGTACAACACAGTATAACCTAGATTTTGTCCAAACAATAATGGACAAAATAATGTTTACATCATCTTTCCTTAGAGAGTATATGTAAATTAGTAGTAGAGGTAGTGCACAAATACAAGACAATTGGTCAGTCATATTTCTCCATTAAGGGCTCTCAAATCAAGAATATGCTGCCAACTGAAATAAAACTCACAAGGTGTAAAATGCCTTGCTGGAAAGGTTAAGTGTTGCCTCTAAGCAAACCAGAACAGCACTCACCTTTAGCCAATAATACCCTCAACTTACTGAAACCCTGGGTGTCCTGGGTTCAAAAACAGGTAGGCCTATATTCCATTGTAAAATTATATTTTAAATATGCACATACAATATTATGTATTTTGAGAATACATTATATATTATTTATATTCAAAAGGGTTTTAACTTGTATTATAATTAATACAAAATACATTACATTTACTAATATAAACTCAATATGCAACACATTTGTTCCAAGTTATAATCTCTGAAATCTCTGAACTGTATGATATTATAATATAATATAGTTATAGTGTGTTAACCTATAAACAAATAAATAAATAATATTATATTAAAATATGTGTTTTACCTGATCCTGATCTATTGAATTAGACATTTTGTCTTGCTCCCTTATCTGATATGGGTGACTGAGAACAAAAACAAAGCTAATACCACCTGACAATGTTAGAGGCATACATCACAGGATCTGTTTATGGTCTGAGACAGTAACTCCAACTCCAATTAAGCATGCCAGAATGTGTTGCAGTGCAAACCGCAACAGCTCAGCTCAGAGTTATGGATGAGCAATCACTCCAGCAATGCCTGACCCTGTGTGCTAATTAGATATGACATTAAATAACATGAGCCAAACCAGGAGTTGAGCTGAAATTAAATGCCTTTTGTCTAGGAATCTTCAAATTAACTATTTGGGGTACACTAATTGGATTTCTTTTTCAGTTTCTTTTTTTTTTTTTTTTTTTTACTGCTGATGCTCATACAATTAAGTTTGTTATTTGACTGAAATGTGTAATACAACTACAGTAGTGTATGTTATTGTCTATTGATGAGATGTTAAACTACAACAGAAAATGTTTCAAAAAATGTGATAACAGTTGTGTATGTTTGCATATATTACTTCTTCTAAATAAATAGCAAAATATTATGCAGAAGAGACAATGTGTCAGTTAACAACTCAATTCTGTCATCAATTCAATCATGTCATTATTATATTTTTAATACAGATGTATTCTTCAAAAAAATTACAATAAGCTATAGAAACTACTGAGTGGAAAAAACACAACCAAACTCTCTTCAGAAAGCAGCATTCAAAATCTTATTTTAATTTGTATATTTACTCCATAAACATTATTACAAAACTCAGCAAGTTACCAATATTACATTATCACCATACAGGCTTGATCACAAATATTTAAAACCTTTGCAACAGTTACAACAAAAACAAAAGAAAAAACAAACAAACAAAAAAAAAATACTCAAATAATTTACATGAAAATCTATAAAACAGCAAATTGTTCACAAATTATATTTTTTTCCAAGTTTTCATTTTTTTTTCTTTGCTTATTTGTGTTTTGCACAGTAACACAACACTCTCACAACAAGATCATGGTCTTATTACAAAACTCCCAACAAAATGTAAATATTTCTAGTTTTCTGTCGATACTTTCATATTTTGGTTTTTAAAACCAGAAACTTGTCATTGTATATCCTTTCCACTGCCTGTAGAGGCGCATAAAAGGTTACTCACACACACAAATACTTCACAGCACTTTCTAAGAAAAATATACACTTACAAAATATGTTACAAATTGGCACACAAAAAATATACAAGATTTTGTAGTGTCAAGAGTTCATTAAGATTCCTTCTGGTAACAACTCTAGACAGGTATATATAAAGCTCGGTATTCTTTTAATGAAAAGAGCAAAAGTAATTCCAATCAATGTCAAAGAATCATGGTGTGATTACATCAAACATAACATAACAATATAATATACATTCATAAAGAGGGTTAGGTACCTAATTTATTTTGCATTTCTTTTTTGTTATCTCTGGGAAAACAAAAAAAACAATTGTCAGCTTTCTTAGCACCAATAACATGAGGCAGCTCAACAGTGGCACATTAAAAAAAATGAAGAAAGAAAACAACAACTATGAACTGAGAGAAGTACATTCATTTTGACAATAGGCAGAAATGCGAGAAGGCAGACTATGGCCTTATGGCCCATGTGGATCTTCCCTTCAGCAGCTTGTCTTGGTCCTAACCCTGATAGACTTTATAAAAGAAACAAAGGATCATGGCAGAGAATATTTTTAAAAAATCACAGAGAAAGAAAGATTGAAGATGATTCTTGCCATTATGCAAGCAATCAATTCCTATCAACTGGGCATTAACATTACTATAGCAAATGTGATAAGGCATGTTTTAAAATCACACTTCAGTATTGGCACACCTCAGTGCAGTCCCAGTTAATTAGTGCTATTTGTAAAACATACCGATGAACAAAAGGATTGGATTATATTGTGTACGTTTGTAGAGCAAATCTTCGCACTAATAAGTTGAATTGAAAAGCCTCTGCAATATCTTAAACTTCTAAAAAATAAGCTCTGTAGGATATACATACATTAGGGTGTTGAGCCATCAAACATACACTATTCCAGTTAAATAGTCATCAAATGAATGTATGATGCCATTCTGTATATACATATATTTTGTGGCTTGCTTTACTGTGGAATTCAGGTATGCAAGATATTATATTTTGACAGAAAATCAAGATCGTATTTAGCTTTCCTTTGAATTATGACTCGGCATGTATTGTATGTGTAGACAATTTGAAAACATATTTTTATAAATTAAATTTAAAAGCAACAAGGCAAGTAGTCCAATGATTGTAATTAATATAGATGATCAGGGAATAAAAGTAGAGTATTATTTTTGCAATGTATGTAAAAATCTGTTTTTACTGACATTATTTACTTGCAAAATATTGTCTGAACTGAGCTAATTGAAAACAACTTAATATAAAAAAATACCTCTTACTGAATGATGATAGCAAAAATAGGGAAATTTACTATAATGAGCTATGTGTTTATGATTTATACACTATAAAAAAACATTATATACGTATGTTTATGTGGTATAATGTCTACACCTTGGCAGTTTATAAAAACAATTAGTAAAACTGATTTTTTAAATTCAGATTAAATTACCAAATCAAGTGAGAAAGGAGCTCCTCCCATGGAGGTAATGCAAAAACTGCTTTGCTTCATTTACAATAATGACTCCAGTCTTAATATTACATTTAATTGCAGATACTGTATTGTTATGATTGATTGTATTAAAAATTTAAGATATATCAATATCTCTGATTAATCAATTGCCTTCAGTTTCCAATACAAAAAAAATCTAGTTAGTGCAGCTGCCAATGACAATTCTTTGCCATGCTTACACCACAACTTTTCTACTACAATTTTCTTGGTCCAGAGAAAGCCATTGAACGTTTCGTTTTTCATCTTTCTAACTGTGTACAGTAGATTTTTCACTTCACAGAGTCAGGCAATATTGAGGTAAATTGAATTTGGCAAACAAAGTAGGGGAAACAGGGAGGATTCAGAGTCTTTCTGTTTTGGTTTTGTGAGTGGTGTTGTACCACTGCCAGCTGTTGGTGCCTTTCACCAGAGAAGAGAAAAAAGTCCCAAATGAAGAATTCCTAGAAATGGCAAGTCTCTGATAGGAGTTCCCAACCCAAGCAACCAATATTCCAATGGATAAAAAAAGAGGAACAGCCAATATTCACATATATATGAGGTCATTTACACAGCATTGATACTTTTGGCACATTGATTTTAAGATTATTATAATCTTTTTTTGCAAATATTGCATGTCCCTGTACAACATTGACAAAAATACTGAGGGTGGAGCTTTTGTGAATTTGCAAGGTGTAAAAATTTCTAATTTAATTAAACAGTTCCTCTTAAACTCCAGAAAAAAAGAAAAAAGTAAGGGGTAGTAATTCCAACCCGAGGGGGGTGGGGTGGGGGAGGGGGTAAATTAAGACAACATTTGATATGTCATTGAATACAAAATGGTCCCATCTTGTTTAAAGATGTCTTGGGCTATATTAGGGCTCATTCTTTGTAGTTTCCCTTCTTGAAATGAGCCAGGCAGTGTATGAAGGACAGCAACAACAGGACATCCATATTCTGCATACAAAAAAAGATGAGGAGGAGGGGTGCGTAGATGTCACTCTCAATGCATTTTTCTATATAGCTACATCTTTAGGGAAAAGGGAAGTAAATATATAATTCAGGGCAGCTAGTTTTGCTGAGGAAATACAAAAAGAAAAACAAAAGGATAAAAGTTCCTCAAAAAGGCGATAGAACTGTTCAAGGCGTACTCTTTTTTTTAGACAAAAATAAAACTGAAACGACTATAAGAAGAACAAACAAAGCAGAAACAACAAAAGCAAGAAAAATGCAGCCATGGTCGTTTCAAATCTCAATCAAGCTTGACACAATCACTCAATAGGTAGTTTGCAAAGTACAAGAAGTTTTTCATGCAGATATTAATTTCCTCTTCAGGAGGTTAAAAGGTAGTGGGGGTAGTCAAGGGGAACGTAGTAGTCATGCAGCTCTGGCATAGCGTCAGTGTAGGTATGCTTGGGGGAGGGCTGAGCAGGTAGTGGGGAAGGTGAGAAGGGAGTGCAACAGCAACTGATAACAAAATATTACCTCAGTTTCTCAAAAGAGGCCATCAGTGCTATGTCCTTATTAGGGTCTCTCTCGACACGCTTCCCCTTCAGTGTCTCAATCCGAGGGAACTTTGCACTGGTCTTGTGGCGGTACAGCTTTTTGTGTGCAGGCCCAGGGTTAATAAAGTTGGGTTTATCAAACATGTTACAACCCAGAGCTAATTGAGGGAATAAGGGATGAGCTGGGTTGAATTTGGCCTGATTTTTGCCTCCTTTCCCCCCAGCCTTCCTGCCTCTTCCAGCCCCCGTTAGCATAGCTCCTTTCTTCTTCAGGTCAACTTCTGTACCTGACAAGATTTTCAGGGTCTTTAGGTTGAGGCTGTTGGCCTCAGGCGGCATACAGGCCTCTGTCATAGGGTTCCACAATGGCTCAATGGACGCCATCATGAATCTCTGGACCTCTGCCATGCCAGAGACAATATTGGACAGAATGTTAGAGGGTTCCTCAAATTCTCTCTGGCCATCCCCTACCAGACTGTTGCTATCTGACCAGCCTGTGCCAGACAAGTCCCCAGAGCCACTACAGTCAGTCAAACCTGTGCCACCTGCCTGACTCTTTGCAGCCTTTCCTTCTAACATGGCCTTTATTTTTTTGGTGGAACGTGAGTTCTGTTTGGGGGCCTTGACCTTTTCTGTCTTGGCAGCTTTGGGGGCCCGGGGTTTTTTTGGGCCCTGTCCTGCAGCTGTTTGTTTGTAATTGCCTTTCCTCTTTGACTTTGTGCTTTTCAAACCATTCATCTCCCCAGTCTGTTCATTAAATTCTATATGAACCAAACCCTTTTTGTCTAAGCCTAATGATTCTTCACTATTGAAGTTGTGCAGTGTAAACTGACCATCTTCCACTGTGTATGTTCCCACCGTGTGCTCCTGTTGTTGCAGAACATCACAGTTCCACATCACCTCCCTACTGCTGTCCAAAGTCATATCGTTCACCTCTTGGTATTCTCCAACTTTCCCTGCCATCTTCATCTCACGGCCCACGACCTGAGGGGACAGGTTAGGGGTCTCCGGAGGGGAGAGCTCTGACAGTGACGAGTGCCTGAACTTGTCAGGGGTGAAGTTGGAGATATCCAGCAGGTCTGAGGACTCCCTGAGTGGTGTGAGGGCATCCACACTCTGCTGAATCACCACTTTAGGACTGCAGTGAGCTAGGAAACTGTCTCGGCCCTCCTCCTCACCTTCTCGCTCACAGGACTTGAGACTGAGGGAGCTGTAATTGCTGGAGGAGGCTGACAGAGAGCCCACTGAGTCATAGCTGATGAGCCTGCCATTGTCTGTGCACAGGGACCCTCTCTGGTATTGGACCTGACCCTCCACACAAGCAGAATGACACACTTGCAGATCCGCCCCAGGCTGCAACCCAGCCTCAGTCAGATAGCTCTTCTCATAAAGCAGCCTGTCAGCCTCCGTACTCATTTGGCTGTAGCCAGACACCGGTAGACTATCATTCAGGGGCAAGGCAGCAGGAAAGTTGTTAGGTAAGATGGGTGTCTCGGGGGTTTCGGGCCCAAAGTTCTGGCTGTGACTTGAGCAAAGCTGAGGGTGCCACATCTGGGGAAAGTTGGAGCAGTTTTGGGGAGACTGTTGGAGCTCGGACTCTGAAGGGGGAGATAGGACGCAGCTCTGGGCAAGCTGCAGAGACGAAAACTGCTTCTCTTCCAGAGACAGTCCCAGAGGATACTGCTGCCTGGAGGGCTGCTGTGGGAAATACGTGATAGTCGCTGCATTAGAGGAGTCTGTGGCATCTAACAGGGTCTGCAGGTAGCCCCCGGGGATAACAGGGACCCCTGCCTCCACCTCCTCTGAGGGGGGCTCTTTGTCAGGGGAGCAGGTGGAGGAAACAAAAGGGAATTTCTCCTCAGATGTGTGAACGGCAGTGGTGTTGTCGGAGAAATGAGGGCTGGCTGTAGCTGAGCTAATGCCTACCTCATCTAACCCAGGAGCGGGGTCCTCGATTTGCAGCACAGTGTCGCAAGCATCTATTTCAATGGTCTTTTCCTCCTCCCCCTCTTTAATTTTCCTCAGCCGAGCTTCACTTTTAAATTTCCTTATCCTGACTATTGTGTTTCCCGTTCTCCTCCTCTCCCTCTCCTCCCTCTCCTGGGAACGACTCTTAGCTGTGGTTGTGTATGTGAGGGAGTGTGCATCTAATGAGACTGGGTGGCCAGAAACTATTATTCCTGCTCCCACCATAGTGGTGGCGTCCTCTTTAGTAAGAAGCCCTGAGCCCTGCTCAGAGAGAGAGGAGCGCTGTACCATTGGTGATTCCTCCACAGTGTGAATCCTCTGTACCTTAAGCCTGTTAGCAATCTTGTATTTCCTTTTGGGATGACTAGAATTAAAGGGCCTGTGATGGCGTCCATTTAGATGAAAACTGCGCTGCCGTTTATCTCTGGCAGCCAGCTTAAGCTTCTCCTCTCTCTCTCTTTGCCTCTCCTGCCAGAAATCCTTGAGAGGAGCCAGTGTTTCATATTTGCACACCATGTCGGGGTTTAGGCTTACAGTAACATCCATGGGATCCAACTTCCCCAATTTCACTGACATGTGTTTCTCTCCTTTGAACCTGTTGATGATGATGTACTTGATGACCACAGGTGGTTCCTTACGGCAGGATTTCCGTCGCTTTTTGGGGCACCAGTCTACATCCTCCTCCTCTTTCTGACCAGAAGGGGCCTTCTCCTTTTTCTCTGCATTCCTCTCACTTTCAATTGAGTCAACATCATAAAGATAGTCATCGCTGTAACGGACCTTCCTTTTGGAACGCAAACCATAGTTGAGAGGATTGGAGGGGCTGAAGAACCTTCTGGAGTGGCCCTTCTTTAGCTTGCCCTCCTGCAGGGTGTCTGAGGAGGAAGCAGTGCAGGAACTGTCATCACTGTACTCGCCTGACTCCTCAGTAGAGGTGAAGTCCATTAGGTAGTTGATTTTGGGAGTGGACATGGGTGAGCCTTGTGAGCAATTGAGGGGACTTCCACTCCGGCAGTCCACAGTTTTATCTTCCTGTCCTGCCTCTAGAATGAGTTCCTCAGGCTTGGGAATGAGCTCCTCGCCAGCCCTCCTTAGCGCCCCCCCTACTTCTTCTTTTTTGGCACAGTTGGCTAGGACGCTAGGGAAGAAGTTGAACTGGGTCTCCTCCTGCAGCACGTTGGTCTTCTCCCTCATGTTGTCCTGGAAGGACTCGTAGCGGATCTTCAGTGAGCACACGTCGCTGCTTAAAGTAGAATCATCGTCTTCATCATCAAATAGGTTGTCAACATCCTCTTCAGAGAAGAGGTTGACTGACAGTTCGTTCTTGGAGCACAGGTCCAGCAGCTCCATTCTGCTCTCGCTGATGAAGGACTCAAAGTAGCCCCAGTCCTGACCAGCGTTGGCCAGTAGAACCTCCTCCCCACTGACCTTGTCCAGCAACAGCCCCTCATACAGGTTCTTAGCTGTGGCATCATCCTCTGGATCATCACAGTCCTCTGTTGTTTTGTCCCCATCCCCTCTCTTTCCCTCGCCCGGGGCTTTAGGCAGAGGGAAGTTAAGGAGCTGGTCAGAGAGGAGCTGTTCTCCATAGTGGCTCACTGCTTCCCCAGCATGGCTCAGGCACTGGATGCTGATGTTGCTTATGTCAGAGAAGTCCTCTCGGCCCACATCCCCTATCCTCACACTTAACCCAGGCTCTGGGTCAGGATTGGTGGTGGGATCATCGGAGGGGTTGTGTATAGAAGTTGGGTCAGTGGCATCGTGAGTCTCAATGAAGCAGCCAAGGCAGGTGCGGCTTGGTTGCAGAAGACAATCCTCTGTCAGGGGGGACACGGTGCTTGGCTCCATCATTGTAGCCGCCTGGGGCAGAGCAATGGGAAGTTGTAGGGGTGATTTGTGGGGCTGTCCTCTTGGGCCCCAGGAGCTCACTGTCGTGGAAAGTGAGGTGGGCGTGGAAGTGCTGTGAAGGTGATGGGCTACAGCTGGTGGCGCATGGGCTTGAGGGCAGGGGGCCACAGCTAGGCTCACAGCAGGGTCAGTGTGGAGGGGCAATGAGAGGGTTGGCGGTGCAGGTGTGAGCCTCGGGTGTGTGGAGCAGACACTCTGGGAAGCTGCAGCAAGAGGTGGCAAGGATGCAGGAAGAGCAGCACCGAGTCCACGCAGCCTCAGGTCAGCAACCTGCTCACATTCTCCTGCAAGGTGAAGAAAGGATGGTTTTATACGTTGCACAACTGTAAAAGCATCAATTTTCATAATAATATTTCCTTAGGAACATACATTATAAGAGATTTAGGAATTGGATCACCTATGTGTGTAACCTGAATTGTACACATATTTTGTGAAACTATTTAGTTAATAAAACTGTATGGTCAAAGAATGAAATTGTTATTCTCAGTAGGGCTGGGCAATATGCACCAAAAAACATATGCCGGCATGTTTAGGCTGAATACACAATATATTTTGGTATTCTATACGAAGTGGGCTAAATGTTCAGTTATATGTCAATGCCAAATATGAGATGTCACATTTATTCAAAGTGATCAAAGTGAAACAATTACAGGTATTCCTCCCCTGCTTAACAAAACACCTGTGCAAAGAAAATGTAAACAGAACAAAAACAACTGTTTGAAAATATACAGCTGCACAGAATATATCATGTAAGTCATATATGCAAATGCAATGCAATAGTATTTTAGCCTTGGTGAGAGAGTAAGGAGGAAAGCTGGAAGTACTTTATGGAGAAAAAAAATTAATGAACACATAATCAAACTATATCTGTATAAATGGTATTATCTAATAGTATATATCATTTGAAACTATACCGACATACCGCCATTCCATACTTTTCCATACATTTAAATAATAGTTTTTTTAGGAATAACTGTAAACATTCCATTATCTAAAAACATAACGATCAACTAAAAATTCTATAAATATGTAACACTAATTTAGAGATTGATATCATTGTACCAACTTTTGAAATGGAAATTATGATAACTCTTAGAAATACACATAACTTGAAAATGATATGTATGGCTTGGTGAGACACCAAGTTATAGTAGAAAGTGTCCTTCCTAACCAACCTTACTGCACTTCATAGAATAATGTGATCACAATCATGATATACACTCCTCCCCCCTCTTAACATATCAGTGAGCAAGCAAATCCAACAGCTCTTATGTCACAGGGTAACACAGAATTACAAACATTGACAGCAACAATGGTAGTAATGACTAAATTGAACGTCGGTTATAGTTATTTCCTACAGGTCGCTTGTGACAATGTCTTAATCAGTTGAAGAGATTCGTCTGATGAGGAACAATCAAAATCCATGGAAGCTAGCTTGTGGCAGCAGGCTGGTAGCTTTGTTTGCTCTGCATAATTAGATGACAGCAGTGGAGGCAGGTACATACACATGGGACATGACAAGCCCATATGTTGGAGGCTGTATAACCAATATCATCTTCACCTGCTTCCCTTCACACTCCCAAGCCTCTGCTTCACACATTTTCTTGAGGACGGTGCCAGAATTTTTTTCATGAAAATGAGTAATATACCACAACAATTAGTGTGTTCTCAAAGGTTAACTAGACCCATCCCCCATCTTAGAAGGGCTTTGCATGATATTTCTCAAGGTAGTGATAACTGCTTCAGGGGCTGACTGCCTAATGTACGACATTCAACATGGCTGCAGTGGTAAAGTGAGTAAATCTTTGAATATGGATATGATTTCAGAGTGATTTAACGAGGTAATGAAATTTCAGAGAGCAGGTCCCTATGGGTGTTCGGCCTGCAGATATATTGGAGGAGCCAGAACGCCTACTAACAGCATACAACCCTGCTACTGTCATACTTAATGAAGAAAACCTCAGGAGAAATAAGCATCCTCTCTCGACTTAAACTTCAAAAAAAAAAATGTTATGTTGCGACTTCTCCGAGGCTTAACCCTTGTAATGTACTCCGGGTCAGAATGACCCAAATCACTAGCTTTTGTGGCAGATAGAAGGCGCTAAACCT
>JAODUG010000002.1:2246592-2260125 GCA_027564795.1 Aphredoderus sayanus | reverse complement strand
TCTCGCTCTCTCTCTCTCTCTCTCTCTCTCTCTCTCTCTCTCTCTCTCTCTCTCTCTCTCTCTCTCTCTCTCTCTCTAAGTCACTCCTTTTTTCTCTATTTCAGCGTCTCTCAAGGTGCAGGGTGTAGTGCTGGGGATAAGCTGTGATTCAAACAGTGGGGGGGCTGGACAGGACCCCCTTTAGCCAGAGGAGGGATGAAACCTAAAGCCCATCTAAGGCCTACGGGTGCTGGGCACAGACAGAGGCTGGCAGGGAAGAGAGCACCTGAAGGGGGCAGTACTGAGTGTGTGGGGGAGATTTGCTATACAGTGGAACAGCAATGCTAGAGAGGAGAGCACTGACAGTCTAGAGTGGGCTTAAAGTGATAATCCATAACTACATACAGTATAAAATATCATTTGTAGCACAGTGTGTGCTACATGTGCAAAGACTGACAAAAAAAGTAGCCTAGACTCTGTACAAATGTTATATATGGTCCTGTTACATATGGACATTTTGCCTTTTCAGTAAACATGAGAGAATTAAATGCCAAAAGCAGATGTCATATTTCTGAGTTATGGAAACAATTGCAGAGAGGATTACCAATGGCTTAGAAAGCTTCAAATAATGTTTCCTCACCACATTTTTATTTAAAAAGACAGGATGTGTTTCACATTAACCATGTCTCCACAAAGAGCCTAAAATTGAGGGAAAAGCTTAATTTAGAAGGGCAATTCTATGGTATTTGGTATTAATAATTGTCTATTCAAAAGTTCCCAACATTTTCATCAGGCTTTTATTTATTCTAATAAATATACTGAATAATTCTCGTGCAAATTAAGATTTTCTTATAGGTCAGATAATACTGAAGCTCTTATTCGGCACACATTTGGATAGAACTATAGAAAGGAATTTCAATTGCCATTGTAACCTTTATTTCTCTACTGAAAGGAAATATAATCTAATGTCTTTAATATTCAAAAAAGTGAACAGATGAATAGGACACTAAGTGCTCTCACCTGTGTTCTCCAGTGTACTCGCATTGTCTGTTTCTGAAGTCTTCACGGTCAATGTGAGACTGCTGTCTGTTAGCACATCCATCAATAAACCTCAACACCACACCTCCTACACAGCATTTTGACAGGTCCACCTGTTGAAACACAGGAACACAGGGAAACAGGGAATAGAGAGAAAAAGGGGAAAAATGACATGAGCACGAAAGGAATCATTAACAGATCACAGCAATTTGTCCAACGCGCACACACACGCTAACGATGATGTGATATCTTTTATCAAAGATAGCGATATTAAACATAGACACAAACATAAACTCACAGTAAGCTCCAAACATGACAGAGACATCAAAGATGTCCCCTGAGGTGGTAAGCAAATACGCATTTTTACTCTAATTGTATCACAGATTCTTGTCTAAGATTAATTTCAACTCTGCTAACCAATAAAGTACACAAAAACTCACAGCTGAGATCACTATGGCAACTGTATGCCACACTATCCTATTTTAAGCTTCATTTAACATTTATAGCAGAGTTGTTAACCTATGAGAAACTTACATAGGCAGCTCTGAGCCTATTTGTTTATTGTAATTAGCTGAGAGATAAAAAGAGATGTGACTGAGGTAGTGACAGCAAACTGTGAACGATGCCAATACTTTTTATTGTTGCAAAAGATGGTGAACTCGGAGTAGGAGTTATTGTCTGGGGGTACTGCCAACACATTGGGCATAGCACAATAAATTAAAGAGTGTAGTTGACTTTAATTATGGACATAAGGGGATCGGGCAAGCGAAAGTGGGGTCCTGGTAAACACATGCACAATTGCAAGGGGATGTGTACACGCATGTGTTGGCTAACGTGTTTCCTTTGGCCATTCCATGTGACTGGCATATGCATTTACAAATGAGTGGTGGGGCAATTCTTCCTAAATGTACTTCCTCTCAACCAAGGGGTTTAATGTCAGCACATCAGCCCGGGAACTCTCCATTGAACATCGCCCGAGACCCAAGAGAACTGTCGGCGATAAAATGCATGTGTTTCGAAAATTGCCCCCACGCGTTTCATGTTTTACTGATTGGGTGAATGTGGTCCAGCCACCTGATTATGACTTTGGATGACAACTACCGGTACTGGCGCTGCCTCTGTGACAAGAGAGTTTGCACACAGTGAGGACAAATCATAGAGCTTGTAGTAAAGACACTTACAAAACACAAATTCTGCTCAGGCAATATTCATGAAGAGTAATATACTTTGGCAATGATAATAAGGTAAAAAGACTCTAGACCATTTGCCAATGCAGCACATCTTTTAGAATCTGGAAGGGGACAGCTAGGAAACACCTTAATCCGATGTGATGTTGACCAAAAGATGATAACGTGAACTCCCTGCCAATGAATCATGAAGAATATAAATAGACTGGAGGTCTATTTATATTGTTGTTGTTGTTATTGCTGTTATTTCTTTTTTTTTATCCACTGTCCCAATTGGAGCAGTAGAGCTGCAGGGTGACAAATGAGCCAAGGGAGCCACTCTAATAACATCATCTCCTTGTGGTGGGAAAGGGATGTCTGCGAGATGAAGACAGACGGTAGACAATAACACGTGGGTGGAGCGCATCTCTTTTTAACTCTCTTGCCTCTAAATGTCACTCCCTGATCACTGACCTGAGCCGGAGCAGGCGCTAGCTACCTGAAGGGAACCCCTGATTCATCGCGACGCTTTCACACACGCAGTGGGTCACTGGGTAATTACCCTGTGAGCCGTCACATCTGCTCATATCTGCAGCAGGTACAAGGACCCCGTGGGTTAGGACCAGCCAGAACCCCTGCTCCTCACCGAGGAGGTCTGTGAGTCACAGGACCCCGGGGGATTTTCCTTTGCAGCGCTCAGCGCGTTATTGAGCAGGTCAGAGGTCACGGCGCATCTGTTCACCGCGGCATCCATTGGAGTTATTGATCTGGCGAGCGGAGACATTCTCATTAACAAATTATGGAATTGGAATTCCGGAGGTGTGGGGAAAATGAACACTGGCCACGACTGGAGGCTGACTGCAGCCATCTGCGGGGCCAGCCCTGCTCCCCGACACCACTGGCACGGCTAGGGCCTCCCTTACAACACACAGCTGGGCTGGACGCCTGACCAGAGGATCCCAGAGTCCTGCCAGAAGCATAGGAATGCACGAGTACATGTGGCGATGCGAGTGTGTGTGTGTGTGTGTGCGTGTGTGTGTCACAGCATCCCTGCACACAGCGCAGTGCCAACACACACACACAGAGAGAGAGGCAGGGAAAGGAAAACACAAGGCTGCACATGACAGTCAGTGGGTTAACGCCTCAAATGTGTTTATTTTCCACATTATTCATACTCCTGCGTTCGCACTCTCCCCACCAGTCCCGTCTCCTGCGCCCTGTCAAGACCCAGCAAGAGGCCATTTCGATAATGAAGATGGACTAACTGCAATAGAGAGTGCGCACAAATTGGAGGTAGGGCCAACAAGCATGTCCAATTTGCCGAGCGGTTAAGCCCGGCGTCTGGCGCGCCGCTTTAAGAGAGTGGCGCGCCGCGCGTCAACACGCCGGCACTGACCTGATTCATCCATCCACATCATTAATACTTCACAGAGGGCACCGCCATTTAACTCGGCTGCTGCAAAGCGCTCTTTATGCGCCACACATTAGGACACACTCGTTTCCCGCGCGCATTCGGCAATTGTAGCAAAATGGCTGGTACTTCTGACCTCTCCATTGTTCCTGCAGGCGTGGCGGTGGCTGGCGGCGCCACGGGACACAGGGAGAGAGACAAAGAGCAGAGGACGGGGAAAAGCCATAGAAACAGAATGATTAGGATTTGATTTATCCTTTTAAACCCTCTGCCACCTCCCTCCACGCAGCTCGCGTTAATGTGCAAGCTGGATAACAAGATAAGAGCATGTTTACTCGCTCTATATGGAACTTATCGCGCGCGCCAATCTAATTCCTGCAAGCCTCTTCCCCGGGTTCCCGGTCTCACCGCGTTTCCCCTCCAGTGAAGCAGCAGCAAGAGGAGAGGGCTGTAGTGGGATTGTGTGTTACTGTCGAGAGTACGAAGCGCTACAGCGCTACAGCGCTACAGTGGCAGCAGTGTGTGCATACAAAGGGCCCATTGAGTCAACAGGGGCAGAGAGTCAGGGGCCAAGGAGCAGATCCCCGCCGCAGTGGAATTCTCAAAGGGAGGAACGCTCCGCAGGGAACACTGATCCACTCAGACGGTCCTGAAATGGCCACTCGTCTTTTGCGTGCAGGTATATGGTTTCAGAGCAGGTTCACTGGCCAGCTAACCTGCTTTGAATACAACCCACAGTGTTACTGCTTCCCTGCAGCCATATGGGGGTGGGGGTGGGGGGAGGGAAATGACAGCTAGACATACAGCACATTTTATAGGACACACCTCATCTAAATGCAGACACATACACACAGGGCAGTCCTGCACATCCACACACACTGATTTGTACACAAGTATGGTATACTGTGTAGACACACACACACACACACACACACACACACACAGTTAGACACACTCCCCCACGCAGATTAGCAGGTAGTAACATGTCTTTCATCTTGAAAGCCAGTATTCAATCCCAAGACTTTTCTTAAATCTTGGATGAAATCCTTCACTCCACCCCCATGGTTCAAAACTGCTGTCTATTTAAATGTGGTGTGGTCTATGTTTGGAGGAAGGGGTGTGATAAACAGTGCGCCTAGATGCACACAGTGAACACCACAGTTCCATCTGTTCTTATCTGCCTTTCATTAGTCTATTGTTGACATTCTCCTATTAATTGATAGGTGGGTTGGAGAGCTCTCTCCACACTCTCCTGCTATTGTTTGTGCTGTGTTCGTCTCCTAGCATATTGCAGGGAAAAGGAGCAGCTCTTTTCCGATCTCTCCTTTTCTTCCCTCATCTTTCTCTTGCTCTCCCTCACAAGCGGGACTATTGTTCTGTCGAAGGTCAACAGAGCTCCTCAGAACACCGCTGACAGAGCTCTCATCTCCTCAGCTCAGAGCGTACGGACTTCGGGACTTGGCTCTGTGTTTTGTTTCAGTGACATCTCCGCACAGACTGTCACGAAGTATCAGTGTCTGCGCGGCAGCCCAAAGACAAAGCTCCGTAATGGCGTCTGACACATGGAGGAAGACAAAAAACATTCCCTTATCTCGATCTATTAATTCAACAGTGCCTTCTTTGCCAAGGTAGAGTTTGTCTGACAGCTGTTTGATGCTGTTTCTGATCAAACCCCTCACCTCGAAACACTGAAATGTCAGTGGCGGTGGTGGTGATGGCAGAGATAAGGCTCTTGGTTCAGACAATCATTATCTATTACAGAGCAGGGAAGTAGCCTACATACTGTAGGGAACATAGCTAGGTTAAAGAGGCACTGGTATATTTGGTTAAGGATCATACTGTATAGTGGCATCCCAAACAAGCACCACATCCCTAACAACAACCTCCATCCAGACATAGACTAAGGACAAAAGCCTGAAAAATAGAGGTTATTTTAACACAAAATAACTCAACAAATAATTCTGGTATATTTTCTGGAATGTGGGCAGCTGACTTGGTTACATTCTCTGCATTGGCCCTGCTGGAATGCTGTTATGCAGGAGTGACAAGGGGGCTACAAGGCCAGTACCCGGTGCAGCCCTTCACCACCACATCTGAGGAACCACCTGTGCGAGGCAGAAGGCACATTGTGTCCCCTCTGTGTTCAGCTCACCTGAAGAAAAGCTCGCCTACAGACAAAGCGGTGATTTCTTTTCTTTTTTTCTGAAGTAAAGACGGAAGGATGGTTGTTGGAGAGCGGAAAGATGGGTGGAGGTTGGGCGGGTGGTAGGTGAGGTGTTAAAAGTTGATTAGGCTGTTAAAGGTCACATAGTCAGGCCTCATCAGATGTCCCGGTGGAGCGAAGCTCAGCATCGCTGCTAATGAGACAGACACGATGGCATGCCCGCTAACGTATGGATAGAGCTGGCAACAAACTTTACCCGTACAGTTGCACATGCTATGGGAGCACATGCTAGTCCCCAGCAGAGCTCACAATGACCTGGCACAACTACACATTGTGCGGTTGTTGTAAACTTAGCTAGCTTGCTAAACCAGGCCTATAGTACACAACATGAGGTACAGTAATGCATGTATGATGTATAATGTATGTATGTATGATGTAGGGCTATGATGCTGGTGGCATACATGTACATTTTGTATGACATCAAAATAGTGTGCAAGGCCTGTAGATAAATGGTAAATGGACTGAATTTATATAGCGCTTTTTCAAAGCGCTTTACAGTATAGCCTCTCATTCACCCATTCACACACACACATTCACACACTGATGGCGAAGATGTTCACATTACAGATCCACTGATTTGAACAATACAGCATATATATGTATACCGGTATATATATTTACTGTATATAAAGTCCACCCACTGCAAATGTCCCCTCAGACTACTGCGTAGTCGGTTTTATGAAACTTCTGTGATTTTAATGAGTCCATAATGAGCCTCAGCCAGCCTTGTGCATGCACACACACAAACACACCCACCCACCCACTCAACATACATGTGTACAAATGCATGCTGCGTAGCACAGCTTCCACTCAATATAGCGTAAAAGATGTGAATAGGGCAAGTAAGTGCCGATAAATTAAGGAGATACAGTACAACCGACTCCTAGACAGAAAGAAAACAAAACAACAACAGCCAAACCTACCAATTGCGATCAATGCTTCGAGCTGGACCAATAGCAACAAAAAAAAAAGAAAAAAAAAAAAAGCGAAGGACAAAGATTCGTTGAGCGCCTCGAATAATCTTTACTGCAACGTGGAAGAAGAAAAAAAGGTCAGCCATCTGAAATGTGATTATCATATTTTCAACAGGCGCGGTTGGTTATCCGTTTGCGTTGCTGCATCTAAATCAGGATGAGGGGCTCATGGGCCCTCACACTGCAGTGATCGGTGCTAATACATAGACATAATGTCCCGCAGCTTTGGATGCCCGCGAAAGGCAATCTGTCAGTGCCTCTTTCTGCCACAACAATATCGGTCTGACACATGAAGTAATCAATAATTTTTATTAGAGCCACTTTGTTCCACCTCTCCCACAATAATCTCCACAATAATTGACATTTATGTAATTTAAAGGGGCCTTTCTTTCCTCTTCTGGTGAGTGTCTGTTAGTGTCCCATATATAGGAGAGCGGTGAACATTCAGCAAACGTCTTGTTCTGTAGCTAAGTATGAGCTTGTGTCCTTTTATAAATGCCTATCTATGTATGTGCCAATGTAGTGTGTGTGTGTGCATGTGTGCGTGTGTTTAGGTGCGCGTGTGTGCATACAGTAGCGGCTGAATGCCTGTGCCTGTGTGTGTGTGTGTGTGTGTGTGTGCGTGTAAGAACTAAGAGGGACAGAATCCCACTTAATGAGAAGCCCTCGGAGGTGAGGCTGGATCACAGGTAAAGGGCACCAGAAGCAGAAGTGATGATGGTCGCCATGGCGCCGGCCCCGGAGGCAGTCAATCCGGCTGAGAATAGACGAGCGTGGAAAAAGATACAGTACGGCGGGGCTTATTTTGGCGTGCGGCCACCTCCGCAAGTACGGGCCTGTCTGCAGAGTGAGGCGGCGCAAAGAGCAAAAATCGCACTCGATATCGGTGTTAGCTGCAAACCCCAATCGATGGCTAATCAATACAGCAGTGCCCCGATGAGGCATGTTCCATTAGGTGTGGGAGTCAATGCGTTTGCCAGAAGATCACACTGGTGTATTTGCCACGACACCTTGTCCCCATACCCTATGCTTGATTAGCTGCCCTGTGTGGCTCCGTTCATATGTATCAAATGCCCCCCCCCCCACCTTGAAGTCACATCAGTCAGTAGATCTCCTGAAGGCAAAAAGGGTGAACACATACGACCCCGTGACCTCCGACCCTGCTGACCCCAAGCTGATCCTTACTTGATTAGGTGTGTGCAGTGTTTACCAAACAGCTGCTCTGCCTTGCATTATTACTCCACGCCGTCAAGCGCAGGAAAACGCCCACGCGTGCACACTCATGCTTGCCGTTAGTGAACTACACCAACAGAGGTGTTTTAGCAATGCCACTGAGGAATCAAGTGACAAGTGGGGAACATCTACAGCGGAATTGGCATACTTTAACTGTCCGATGCATTATAGACTAGTGTGAAAACAGCAGGAGGGGATCAATTGTCGACTTTGGTTATTATGCCCGGCTTAAGTTGTCATTTAGTTGACATTTAATTCCTCTTTTCTGTTTTTTCTTTTTTTCTCCAGAAGAATCCATTTGTCATCACATCGCTATGCAGATTAACAAACAGACTGCGGGACAGACGTTACACACACACACACACACACACACACACACACACTAGCAGTTGCTAATTAATGAAATGACCTCTTCTGCATACTGCACCTGTAGTAGTCCCCCAACCACACAGACACACACACACACACTGTTTGAGTGTGCCTGCATACACACTCAAACATACTGTCTGGCGCTCTCCAACTCACACACACACGCAGACACACACACAGACACACACACACAGACAAGAACAGAACGCCCGCCTATAGCTGCTGGAACCTGCCAATTACGCTGCACTTTACAGGGCCCTCGCTGTATCGGAGGTGTGATTGGAATAACAATCCTCCGAGGCGCGCCGTTTGCCTCGTCCTCTGTCGGACGACACAGAAAACGGCAGGAGTGGGGTGTAGGGGGAGTGGCGGGGGGCGTGGGGGAGGAAGGGGGCTAGGGAAAGGGAGGGAGGGGGGAGGGTAAAAAGCCAGGGATTACGTGTTCAGGGAAGGCAAGGATCAGGTGGAGAGGAGGTAGCGTGGAGACGGAGGAGAGGCGAGAGGCGAGGGCTCCCTGGCAACGCGTGTCGAGGCAGAGCCAGAGCGAGTGCTGTCTGAATGACACTCACTCTCATATCCCCCCCTCTGGGGAAATAACCCCCTTAATCCAGCATGCTCTTTCAGATAGACGAGATCCCCTTATTCTCCCAGCAAGGATATGAAACGTCGCCCCCCCCCCCCAAAAAAAAACCTCTTGTGATTCAAATACAGGGAGGGAGGGGTGGAAATTGAATAGACAACAATATGACGCACTGTAGCCAGAGAGAGACATCAAACAGACCCCGCTCCTTGCTGGCAGTTGACTGGCTGCCTCGGCATTGCTGCAGCAAGCGATTGGCTAGCACTGGAGGAAGTGGAGTGCCATTGGCTAGTTCAGTGGGAGTTGGCATATCATATCATAGCATGAGCAGGACTGGGGTATGTGGGGAAATATCAGTTCAGGTGAGTTGCTTGAAACATTTGTTTGTTATGTTTTTTTTTTCTTTTTTTTTTTTTTTTTACAATTATAACATAACTTTTGTCAAAACGTATTTCTGTTACCACGGGGTGCATTTTCTTTTTTTTCTGTCTAGGTTTTAATTCCCTGCTCTTAAGAACTCCTTTGTCTTGGTATTTGAAAAATCACCTGCTATATCCTTCATGCAGGTCTTAATGGCAGAGCCCTCTTAGCAGTTTTTTTCCTTCTTCTCATAAGCACACACAATGTGACAAACACTTTGAGGGCGAGTTAATTAACAGCGCACAGGGCTGGACGAACCACAGAATCAAAGAAGTCAAGGCTGGCTCAATCGCCGCAGGCGGAGCGGCAAGACCCGCCAACCGCACAGCCTTTTCAGTGCAAACCGGGGGAGGTCTTTTTCTCTCCATACTGGTAAATCACTCCACAGCCAGGCTGCTTGGTACACACAGCGAACTGCAGAGCTAGGCCGACACAGTGTGATATTATATTAGCATTACAAAGGCTTTCCCACCATCTGTGATACACAGTGGAAAAAAAAAAGAAAATCACTGCTCCGTTTCCAAGCCCTGTGCGCTGACGTTTCCATAGGTTGCGGGGGAGATTGATGGGAGTGTGGCTGCGGAAGGCAAACATAACACAGCCCTGCATTCCTAACAGCCCTCATGACGCGTGGTTTACCTACAGTACACTATGGCACTGGAGGACTCAAACTCAACCAGTTATTCCTAGCATGTTAAACCTCCGCAAAGGAAAAACAAACACCATTACTCTCTCACTGTACCTCCTTGCCTTCTGTGTCATTTTTAGCTTTATGCAAAAGCGCTTGGTTTGCGATGATTTAGGACCTTTTATACAACTGTGCATGACACTGGGTATAGTCATTCATAAGGAGCTGTGCGTTCAGCTCTCCTGAGCTTGACTAGAGTTCGGCGTTGCACTTGGGAGGCCTTAGAGAATGAATAGCTTTGGCTCGGCACACAGCTCTCCTTGCGTCCCACTGTAGCCTGTTGTCACTAGCCCCTGGTCATACGCCAGTCGCCTACTTGGCAGAGAGAGGCGCTGTACAAAGCAACTGGCATCTCTGGTAAATAATGCTGATGGAGTGAGAGAAGCTTCTCCTTTATTCCAAACACAGCTAGCTATCTATTTCAGTGGGCAGGGAGGAGAGACAAAGGCTGTGTGCCGTTTCCTATCTATTCAACCGGAGCAGGAGAGAACCTTCTCTCTCTCTCACACACACACACACACACACACACACACACACACACACACACACAGTGCTTGGTCTATCTTCCATGATGTTTTCCAGCGTAAAAAAAAAAACAAACAGGCCTCAGCCGGTTAGCTTTCCACAGCAGCCAGCACTCCGTGTGAGGACGACCTGCCAGCAGCCCAGGATTTACAGTTGAAACTTCATGCATACAATTACACAGATGACGGTGGGGACAAGCGGACAATAGCCATGCAGTGCTGAGGAGAAACACTCATCCAGGCAATCATGCAAAGCCCTCTACTTAGCGAGGGAGAAAGGAAAACAGAGAGAAATTGACAGGAGGGGGAGGAGACGAAGAGAGGCCCGAGTCAAGTGGTATACGTCGGATTTCACAGTTACAAAGAGGTAACATGACCTTCCAGCCTCCCGTGGTACAATACAGGTACCTAGCACACGAGTGCTGCGTCTTCCCTTCCAATGAACATATCAAGGTATGAAAGGGAGCTCGAGTTAAGGCAGTGGAGAGTACACTAGAATGGAGGTACATTTTTGGGCTCCATCATCGCATCACACTTGCAAATAGTGTTTGTGTATGTGGCCTTGTGCGTGCTGAGCCTCTGGCTTTTACTTCTGCACTAATGAGAGCAAAACCAGGACTGGACATATTGCATTAATGTTGCCTGTTCACTCCCTGTGCTGCATACACACCCCAGTATCACTAGCCACAGTTTGAAGACATGAAGGAGCAGTGCAGCTCAACAGGGAGATATATTTAATGGGAGAGAACATGGCATAGAATATGTTCGCCTGTGGCTTCAGGAAAGGGAAGTGTGAACGTTAAGCCGGAGAAGGTACAATCAGTGGTTCTTAAAGTGAAAGGCAGGTCCCCCAAGATTTTGATATAATAATGTTTCTATTCAGATTTTGTAATATGTTATTATCGTTTATTTGTTCAACTGTATTTGTATTTATAATGATCCTATTCAGCCTATTATCTTAGCAAACTGTGTCTGAATGCAAACGGGCGAAAGGTCAAAAACCAAAACAAAAATGTTTTTGTAATGCTAGTTTCAACCACAAGGGTAAATCCAGACGCAAACTGATTAGTGTCCCTTAAACTGTACAGACTCGTAACACTGCCATCGGATGGGGATTTTAACAAAAGGATATCATACATATGGCCACATATTTTATTCAGTGGAGGAATGAAGCCACTCTTCACACAAAGGGTCATTGAGTACTGCAATATTCCTTCCAGTAATACATGTAGCTGCAGTCTATAGCCTATATCCCTCTGCCTTTCAATAAGTGTAATTCACATTAGCATATGACTGGGAATCTCTGGCTAGGTGAGCCAGCCAGGAAGACAGCCTGCGAGAGTTAAGGTAGCGGGGTTAGCTCTTCTGTCATAAGCAATAACCACTTCTTGAAGACTAGACCAGGCCGGGCAGGCCGGGATCATCTGCATAAAGGAGAGGCACTAAAATCACCTCTCATAAAATACGACAGGGGAGGCAGATCACACTGGCTAAAGCATGTTGAAAGGATGTGAATCCTTCACCGCTCACTGCATGTGGATAGTCAAACAATGCTAGTGCTAAAAGCTTGCCATTCAATTGTGATAGCACTTGTTGTCTGACTAAAACATATTGAAAATAAATTACAAAAAAGCAAGAAAATCCATTAAAATGATTTGAATGATTCTGAATAATGCTTACACATACTGTAACAAAACAATATCTTAACATATACAGTTGAAACTGTAATTGCACAATAGTGATTGATAACATACATGCATTAAAGTGCAGTGGTGTCATCTCACAGTCTGCAACGCTGTTGCCACAAGCATTCCCAGAGGAAACAACAGTGCATCATAACCAGGGGATCATAATAATATAGCACTGATGACACATTAACATGTGATAATGCTCAAGACAACAACAAAAAACACAAAGGATTTACAATAGGCACTAGTGCATGAAACGTGTTTCATGCTTCACGTTCCTCCCCTTTAGAAATGAATGTTTATATGCAGGGTGATCTAACATCAGTGCAAGTCAGAGGCAACATCAGGTTTTTACACTTGCAACGTAGTGGTGCGGCAAAATAGCTAGAGAGAGAGACAGAGAGAGTGAGAGAGAGAGAGAGAGAGAGCAAGAGTGAGAGAGCAAGAGAGAGAGAGCAAGACAGCAAGACAGCAAGAGAAAGAGAAAGAGAGCGAGAGAGAGTCTGAATGCCTAGCAGAGCTGGATGTAGAATGGATCTGGGGGGGAGCCTCAGTGACAGAGGCAGGCTGATGAAAGCCCCTGCGCAGAGCAGTGCAAAAGCTCCAACACATGACACAGTTCACAACCGCTCACCATCCAGGACGGGGCGCCATTCATGTAGCTCTCCGCTTCATGTATATTTTAACACTCGCCGCTCTAATTCGATTTTGCCTGAAATCGCTTGCTTTATCTCCGCACGGGCCCGCCTTCCGCGATATCTGGCTGAGAAGAAATAGCCCCGGATGACCCCAAAATGGATGTAGTGAAATGTTGTTGTTTCTTTTTTCTTCAGTCATTGTTTAATTTTAATTAGAAGTGGGCTATAGAGATTGCGACACATTAGGACTGTGTGATATTCACACATGGGCGTACATCTTTGAGGCCTTTGGTATGTTTGTGTAGGGCTGTTAATGTGTGAAAGTGCGTGGGTGTATTTGCTTGAATGTATCTTTGTGTAAGAGAAGAAAAAAAGACCGAATGACGAGCTGATGACAGAGTGAAGGAGAGAGAACAGAGAACACAGCGAGAACGAGAGACCGAGAGACAGACAGACAGAGAGAGAGAGTGAGAGAGAAGGAGAGAGAATAAAGGAGAGAGAGAGAGAGAGAGAGAGAGAGAGAGAGAGAGAGATGGGGGACAGCTAAAAACAGCAAAGAGCAGACAAACGGCACAGCAGTGGTTGTTGGGGGAGGCGGGGG
>JAODUG010000002.1:2214939-2226586 GCA_027564795.1 Aphredoderus sayanus | reverse complement strand
CTCTCTCTCTCTCTCTCTCTCTCTCTCTCTCTCTCTCTCTCTCTCTCCCTCTCCCTCTCTCTCTCTCTCTCTCTCTCCCTCTCTCTCTCTCTCTCTCTCTCAATATCCTGACAAGAGGTCTGCACTCAGATCACCGTGAGCAGAGAGCACTCCTCGCCTTGCCGGTTGGAACAGCTACGTTTTCAACAAAGTGATAGCCTTGACTGCATCGCTACATTGCATCAGTATGAATGCACAATCTGTTTGGTTCTGCCTTGGTCGCTGTATTTAATGAACCAAATCTATTGTGGGTTTTATTTTGCTTTCAAGCACCGAAGTTAACCGCGCAATCTTGTGAAAACACATCACAAGGAAAGACCAGCCGACCAGCTTCACAGATGCATTGGACGTAGCCTATATTTTTGATAAACAATGAAAACCAATGGTATTTCGTAAAGAAAATCAAGGATTTAAGTTACATATCAATCTAACTGCAGAATCCTATTTTTTGTTTTCCATATAAGAAATACTAATAAGGAATTTTTATCACCAAAAGTCAAATACAGTTCTTTTAAAATGAATGCGGTAGTCTATATTTGTATGTCAATTTGACCAGAAGGGGAGGGTTGAGGTTATGTAGTTCACTACGTAAACACTAGTTCACTACAATAGCGTGGTCTTTGCTGAAAGTTCTCTGTCAACTGCATAATTTCACATTGACAGGAAGCAAAATGCAAATCTGCTCAGGTTTCACATGTAAGACAAAATGGTTTTAAATAATATATATTGCGTAAGGAATCAAGAGAGCCCCACTATCACTATTAACAAGGAACAACATGATTGCTGACACATACAGTAGGCATTCTCATTTCACTATTACCATGACATGGCAACCACATACAGCAACAGTGTTACTGTATGTGACCTATATCAGACGCTCTCCATATGAGGGCTCACATGGCAGAGCACATCACTAACCTGTTTTAACCCAGGGGCTGGAGGAGGAGGGCCCTTCTTTACTTAAATCAGCACTATTGATCGGCTAATTATTTCATGAGCTAATACGTCAAAATATTCCCCCGGCAGCAAGAAGCCCATATCACATGCAACCTGGCAACGCGTGGAATGGTGCTGTCAGGCGGACAGTGGCAGTGGGTTCTTCTTAAGACAGAGTATTGGACAAACACAAACAAACGAGGCAGTGGCCACTGTGACTCACTGCTCTAATGAACCAGCGTATTGACTCGCTGGCTCCCTTCTCTCTCTCCACCGCCCTCCATGTCGTTCTCTCTCCCTCTTTTCCTGCATCTATGTCCTTCCACTCTCCCTCTCTGCCTCCCTGTGTTTGTGTGGATCCCAGCTGCCATTCGGAATACCAATTACTGCGGGGGGGTGGGAGATAAAGGGGAAGAGCGAGAGAGAGAGAGAGAGAGAGAGAGAGAGAGAGAGATACATAGAGATAGAGGAGAAATGGGAGGCAGGGAGATTGTAATGGCGACAAAGAATGGAGGGGAATCATCCAGGTCATCCCTCCGTGTCCAGTAGACCTGTCCTTTGCCAGACAGACAGGCACAAGTCACGCTTCCGCTCAACTCAAGCAAACACATATTGCATGCATTTTTCAAACCGTATGGTTGTTTATGTGAAGTCTTTTTTATGCTGCTCCTGTATATTATGCTATTCAAAGGACTGTTTCATACTGTAGCTTGCAACCTCCTTCATGCAGGGAGGCAATGAACCTGTTTCTCAGGGTCAAAAAGTTTGAGAACCACAGAACAAAGCACACAACGAGAGTAAATGAAATGTATAAGCAGACCAGGGGAATGGCTAGCTGTGGGGGGGCTGTTATTGAAATAAAAATGGGACTTTCCTCGTAAACTCTACAGCGCCCGTTTCAAATACTTGAATTTGGAAAGTGAGTTTGGACCACAAATTTTATTGTCGCCATTGATTACAATGCTCTCTCTCTCTCTCTCTCTCTCTCTCTCTCTGTCTGTGTCGTTCTCACTTTCTCCTTGCTTGTCCAACCACCGCAACAATTCTCATGACAACCATAATGAGCATGCTCACATTCGGCACGATACCACTAATTTGAGAAATTTCCAGCACAAAGACATAATTAGACAAACTAATTAGACGAAGACTTCGCTGCACAGAGATCCTCCACAGTTCAACTCATCCGCCTACCTGCCAATGACTAAAATAGGAAGCAGCCATCATGCCCATCTATGCTAATTCTAATTCTTCTTGGTTAGTGCGGCGAGGTGTTTGTGAGGTGGTGCATATGGGAGGCTAAGGCTCCAACCCTGCCTGAACAGCTATATCCTTGCTGGGGCTTTAGTGTCACACTGTGCTAGTAGGTCTCACAAAGCTAAAGTCTTTCTATTTATACCCCTTGCGGCAAACAGCGTCAAGATACCAAGAACAGCCTGAGCAGACCCAAGTTACACAGTACTGTATGAGACAAATCAGTAGTCAAGTGAAAAAACAGTCAAATCCTTCATGAACACTTCAACATGCAGCAAGTTCAGGTGAGGCGCTTTGCGGCGTGTTATAGGTGAAGTGGTGGGCCTTCTAATGAAGAATATGAGGAGAGTACTTACTGGGAGCTGGAGAGGCAAGGGAGGTAGAAAGGTAATTGATTTTAAAAGTGATGGGAAAACCCACAGGTCTCTGGAGGGAGCTAGCTAACTGTCTCGACGGATACAGCAAGCTCCAGCTGCCTCCAAGAATAATGGAATTAATTCTTACATTTAAGTACATTTTAAAGTGGGAACTCAAATTAACACTGGTAAAATCCCGAGAGATTGAGTCAAAGTGTTTTTTTTCTTCTTTTTTTGTAACAGTTGAGCGTTAAGTCAGAATCTGCCCTAGTGTTCCTTCTATTCATTCAATAGCAGCACAACAAACACTGTGCTCACCAATAGTCGCTGTACAAGGTAAGCTGAATGAAACGTACGTCAAATTTTTTTTTTCTGAAGATAGACGTAGATTGCCAAGAGCACGTAATACACATTCACTTTTATTGATGTGATGCTGAATGTGTCTGAATCGGTTGTTGATTCTTGTTTCAACATGGTCCTGACAGGATTTGGTGAGCACAAATGAGAGTGTGCAACTGAGAATCTGTTTGTGTGTGTGTGTGTGTGTGTGTGTGTGTGTGTGTGTGTGTGCGCGTGTGTGTGTGTGTGTGCGTGAAAAAGAACATGTATAGGGAGGGGGTAAAGTGTGTCTGTGCTGGTCTGTTCACAAGACCATGCCTGTGTATAGAAAGGGTTAGAGATAGAACGTGTAAGTTCACATGTGAAGTTAATGTGTTATTTTGTCTGGAGTCTGGACAACCAACCTGACCACAGCATGCATTTCACAATCATGGACATATACACACCCACGTGTACAGACACATGCACACACACTTGTGCCTGCACGCTAACAAACATGCACACACGTTCGCACTATTCACACTTGCCAGACAAACACACTGCAGCAGTAAATAAACAGTTCACTGCCAATTCACTGACACCCTACAGTAGGTGTACATGAAGAAAACTGTACATACTGAAAGGCAAGAATCAAAAGATTTATTCTCAATAGGATTGCCTGTTTAAGAAAAACACACATATCTTAAACGGCAAACACGCAAAAAACGTAATCAGACCTCTGAGACAGCGAACACGGCAGTGAAAGAGAAACGTAGTTTTTTTAAGGCTCTCAATGTATTTAGCTCAGAAACATCTGCATCAAACCATTTGCAATGTAAATATCTACAGTATGCCAAAGTAAAAGTCCCTTTGAAGATTGCAGTACACTAAGGAACAGGGACAAGCAGTTACAGCCTATTGCATGCAAACATATCCATTACATATTGAGTAAATGCCCAAAGACTATTAAATACACCACACACCAAATCCAGATTTCCACAAAGAACTGCTAAGGCTCTGGACAAACTGCACAGATAAATGGATCGCTCTTCCACTGGCTGGATGCTACTTGTGTGTAGATATTCCACTCTTCCGTAATAAAAAAAATAAATACAATAAAAATATATAAAAAAAATGGTTTTGACACTGGGTTCGATAAAGGTAACAACACACGCCACTAAATGATGACTTTGGGGAATAGGTTATGAGAGCGATAAGGACCTGAATAAACATCTATTTGCTGATGACAGATACTATGTCAGTAAATGTTGCTGTGATGGCAAGATCTAAATAAACGCCAAGTAAGCAGTGTGGTCCTTCACATCCCTACACTCACCCTGCTCGGCAGCAAAGACTGTATCATGATGTACAATATGTGCATACCTGTTTGTGTACATGTACACATGTGGTAACATGGGTATGCTTGTGTGTGTGTGTGTGTGTTTATATGCATGCATGATTCACTTAGAATGCATGTACATGTTGGAGACATCCCAGGGTTGTAAGTCATTGAACAAGGAACCTAGACACACAAAGATGAGTGTGTAGACACATACACACAGACAGATGTACATCATAGATGTCAAGGAGGCATACTACACTGCATGCGCTACTCAAATGAGTAGTTATAATTATTATATCCATTGTGCCCCACTCCTGTGACAAGGACCACTAGCTGAGCATGATTATAATTATTAGCTGTAGCAGATCAGAAACATCATCCAACACATCAGGGTCAAATACAACTGCATCACATTTCTTGCGTCTGAAAGGTTTCTCATTTGATTTCTGTACAGATGTGTGGTGTATGAATTATGTTTAATCTCAGCGCACTGTGACAAAATGAAAGAAGAGCACTATTCATCAGCTGACTGTATGTGACCCAGAGAATAATGCATCTGCGCAACAGGGTTTGACATTCTATTCCCTAAATTAGTGTTGCTCAAACTGTGAGAGGTATCTTATTTTGTTTACAAAATATTAAAATTGGAATTATGTTTGTCACATTTGTAGGAGTTGAAATGTGCTGTGTTTGATTACTCATGGCTGTCCAGCTCGCCTCATTTTGATGATGCTGTTACAGCCCACGTGGTATTGTAGTGGCCAGCGCCAGTCCCAAACTCTTGACATTCAGCCACATTTTCTGCATGTACTGTAAACTACAGCAGCTAGTGTACAGGCTAATTACTAGCCTGACTACTACAGCAACTCAATGTGTATAGATATTGTCCTGACATTTGTGGCTGAAAACAGGAATCATAAGGACAATAAAGGATGGCTGAAGAGGGCAATGATGTTTTTGAGAGGTGTTTTCAACTGAACTGTATTAGTGTAGCTACAAGTGTGAGTGAAGTCACCATTACAACTCACTTTAGCAGTAAAGAGTACAAAGGTACAAGAAAATATAACATTATCTCATTTATGGAGTCACTATGGCAGGTCAGAGAGAGAGAGCTGAAGTCACAGTGTGTGGTGATGTTCTCAGTGTGGAATCTAGAAGTGGGCGATATACTGTACGCATTACTTTAACTAACTGTAAAAACAATAATGATATTTTAACGGGATACAGACAGACTGCTTCTGATTGGATCACAAGATGTGTTACAGTGACTGAAGAAAATCATTATGATAATAGGCATACAAAATGGTAATTATATTTGACACATACCATAACATAACAATATAACACAACACAACACACAAACAATAGCCAGATTAGAACTGTTCAATACAGTATTAAACAATACAAAAGTATTGTGTAATGTTGTTGGTGTTATATTATATGTCTCATGCTATTGGGTTTGGGATGTTTTCTTAACATATTCCTCCTGTGTGGCACACTCCTGTGTTTCCACACATTGTAGCTTTTTCAGAATTATTTTCACTCTATTGATTCCACAATTATATTTAGTCGTAGACTATTCTATTTTATTCCTTTATTGTTTGTTTGACAAATATTTAGGTGTATTGTAATGGCTTATTGATGACCATGAGGGCTTGATATTTCCTTAAGGGGTGTTACAAGTTTGAGAGACACTACCGAAAATCAGATGAGGCTGAACTATAGCATCTGTTGTAATAATTATTTTCAATTATTGGTGATGTTCGAGTAAGTCACAAATTGATACATCCTTCATATTCTGCATCTACGGTAATTTAATTGAACTGAATTATAATGAATTATTATGACACAATAAACTTGAAACATATGGTGCGAGAGATTTACAGGGGAGACTATAGCCTGTCTCCTATTTGTACATAAATTCACAACATCGTTTAGAGTAGCAAACAAGCCTGTCTTCAATGGCTGGTAATTATGTGCGGCAGCAAATAAAGCAAGCTTCCTTTTCTGAGGCACTGGTGGCTTGTTAAGTGGTGAACAGACAAAACACCGTTCAGAAAATGAAAGGTGCGGGAGAAACATCCAGGGCACAGCGAGCGTCTCTCCCATTAGAAACAACACTGTCTGTCTGTCTCACCGTCGATTGTTTGTTCCAACCAACTGTGCCGGGAGGACGCACCCTGAACCCCCATCACCATCAGCAAGCAGGCTTTCTCCTTTTTGTCCATCCCCCCTCTCCCTATCCCTGCTCTCTCATCGGTCTGTCCATCCTTCGCTTCATCTCTCGTCCTCTAATCTTCCTTCTCTCTCCATCCTCCATCACCCTCCTGTCCCGCAGTGCCTCTATTTTTACCTCTCTGTGTAGATTTTATCCCGATGTTTTGCTCCCATTCTCATCATCAATTCCTGCTTTCCATTTCACCATCCCACCCCTTCCCCCCAAGAGCCCCCCACACCTCCACCCCCTTGTCTATCCAGCCAATGGAAGATAAGGCTAACGAATGTGGCCGATTATTCCGCTGTTTGGGACCCTGATAGTACACCTCAGCAGTATAACACGTCCATGCAACTCTTTCCACTCCGCTGGGAGGAATTCAAAAAGAAACATGTTCAAATTAGACAAGGGCCGGTGAATCTATTAGCGTTATTATATAACCAAAACCGGAGCTGTTACTGCCACTGTGTGTGCCGTTACAAAGGGAACAATACATGGGAGCACCCTGTGTGAGACCAATTAAAATCCGGCCCTGGTCATGTAGCTTCCTCTCTCCCAAGTCATGTTGTGAATATGCTGCTTACGTGCCATTATTGTCGATGCACCTGCACTGCATCTATCTGCCAAAGACACGCACGCCTCTTGAGATCCTCCTCAAGATTTGTCTGACATCAGATATCACTATTGGTTACAAAAGCTGCACGAGTTTACAGTTGACCAAGAAGTGGCTGAGGTCGGGGGAAATTTCACATTATCTATTCGTCTCCGATGTAAGGGCGCAAAATGAAAACAAGAAATTGGCAATTAATGTGAGGGCCGCATTCTTATGGTCCCAGTGGCCACGGTCCTACATGTTCAAGCTCGAGTAGGCGACGCTGGAAATGGCTTCACAAGCCGCCGTTAAAGAGAATTTCAGTTGTTAATGGCAGAAATCATGACACATGGCTTTAATTGCCCTAGCTGATGTAGACACGAGTTGGGGAAAATATGGATGGAGTCTGCAAATAGCCTGTGATCGCCTGCCCTCCTCAATGTTTTTAATCTATTTTTCGAGTACTCTTGAATCCTCCCCCTATTCCGTGACAATCTCTCTGATGGTACTTGTGAGGCATGCTGATTCAAACCCTCTGTGTAGAACCCGCCAGCTGACATAAACAAAACCAGAAGAAGAAAAAAGGGCATATTTTCCACCAAAGCACTGAGGCTCACCCAGGCCTATAGTTGAGCTCCACCATGTTTACCATGCGGGCAGGCCCTTCCACTGCGGAGCAGCCCTTGCTGGCTTGATTACTGCTGGGCTAGGGGGATGTACAGAAGCCCCCCTTCCCCACCCCCCATGGCTGGGAGTGTCCCAGTTCTGCTCACATCCTCAGTGGGTCCAGTCAAACATTGAATGCTCCAGTCAATACTGACCAGCAGCCAATCGAGGTGTGGCTCCTTAACATCTTCCTGATTGGACGTTTATTATTATTATTATTATTATTATTATTATTATTATTATTATTATTATTATAATGTCTTACATGACAGAGCTGGGAACAGCTTTGCCTCAGTGCCTCACACCTTGCTCTGACATATATTCCTTAAAATGGGGCATTCTTTAAAGTAGATTAGAACAGTTTGCCTGTCGGCTACAGATGTAATTTTGCCTCTCTCAGCCAGTGTGTGTGTGTGTTTGTGTGTTTGTGTGTGTGCGTGTGTGTGTGTGTGTATGTATGTGTCTCTGTGTTGTATGCCTGCGTGTGCAAACGCGCACATAATACACATGTTTATGCCACTGCCTGTGTGCCTGTGTGTGTGTGTGTGTGAGTGTGTGTTCTGCATGCCTGCATGCGTAAATGTTCACATAATACCTATGTTTATGCCTCTGTCTGTGTGCCTGTCTGTGTGTGTGTGTGTGTGTGTGTGCGCGCGCGCATGTCACTGACGTAGGAGCACTATTGTGTTTGTGTTTTCCTGGAACAGCTCCCGTCTTGGGGGCAGAGCGAGCGGTAAAGAGCTCAGCCGCGCCTCGGTCCCCCAGGACAGGCTGCAGCTCCCTCCTTGGGGCCGCGGAAAGCAATCAGAGCCCAGCCCTCTCCCCCTGGTCTTACCTCTGCCTTTAATTACAGAACCCAGCAGCACTTCACTGGGAGGGAGGGAGAGGGAGGGAGAGGGAGAGACAGAGCTGCCTCAGCTGGGCGAGCAGCCAGCACGTCACTACACACAACCACTGGGCCAGGGGGGAGGTGGGGGCGGCGGGGGGTTGATGCTGCGGGCGTCCGCATACAATGGCCTGACACAGACACAGCATGCTTAAACACAGAGCCGGGCCCGGTAGACCTTCAGCGGACTGTTACACTGCTTGTTGGGACAGAACCAAGGTGGAGGGTTGCGGCAATTTAAGACCTCCATAAGTGCATACGCAGCATTTCATGACGCGCTTCACATTAAAAGGAAGGCACAATATAACACAAGGGAGAGAGATGGAATGGAGGAAAACAACACACCAAGTGTCGGGCCCACATCTCTACTGTTTTTCTTTCAGCCGTAACGGCTACTGTGCATGCGTGGTGAACGTGCTAATCACAGACGTGACGTGCTGTCCCTTGTGTGCTACAGCAACAAGCACAACGTAGAGAGGGAGGGCCGATTAACCAAGACCACTTCTTTCCACATGCCGGAGAGACGCTCTCTCCTAAAAAGGCCGGCATGGCAGCCGAGGCCCACAAACAAGCGCCTACAGGCTGGAGCCAGGCAAAGCAAGAGGCAGCAGAGCACACATGGGCAGGAGAAGATAAGAGACTGTGTACACACACTGGTGGGTTTTTATTGCTGCAACATTACGTCGGAATAGCAATTCAAACACATTTCCTTTATAGTGGTGGTGGTGGGGGTTGAAATGAAATGTTTCATTGGTCTCAATTTCTCACACCATTTAAACGAGAGCCAGAGAGCCCCAGCGTTTACGAGAAACAAATGCGAGTGACCGGGATGTGTAACGGGAATGAGGGGCCAAATCTCAATTGTGAGCCTAGTGGTGCGATGCAGAATAAAGATGAGGCTTGATATGATAGCTTCAGTCACTTTCCACCTCTACAATCTGCAAACAGGGCGTTGGGCCGGACCACGGAGGCCCCCTCTACCCTCCACACGTCCCATAGCCCCAGGCCCAATGGCACACTGTGCCGTCACACATGATAATGACACCCATGTCAGAGTGTCAACTCAATTTGCCCCTCTTAAAGGCTCCCTTTGACTCAATCAATCCATGGCCTTCCATCTGGTTTCCACTACTGTCCACACTTTAGAATATGGATCTAAGAAGGACACTTGAGAAACACTGGGGATCTTAAAATAAGTATATTATATAAGTATATATATATATTTCCATTTTTCTAATCGGTTATCATTTAGCAAAGACGGAGTCACCCAGCAAATATTGACAGCATGCTTGGCAAGAATGACAACATCATCTCATTTAGTCAGGGTAGAGTTCAATTATACTGCAGAGCAGATTATTATTGCGACAAATATAAAAGTTCTTATTTCCAAAACTCCCAATTCTAAATCACTGTTAACTAGACAAAATTTCTAGCCCATTAAATTCAAATCAAATTAAAATAAAGTATAACTAATTCTAACACCTCCACGACGCTGAGCAAGGAAGCCATTATTCTTGGCTGCAGCTCATTATTTTCTAGCATGGCTTGTCTGGCTGGCTGGGACATCCAGTAAACATCTGTCATGAAGCAACCTTTAAGAGACCAGAGACACAGTAAGCTACTGATCCAGTGACACCGCAGTACAGAGATGGTTCAGTGTGGTGCCTGCTATCGCAGTGTTTAGGCCAATTTCATTTGCCATGGTGTTTATACATCGTTTATAAATCATTCATTCGCCATATCGCGGCTGAGGGGGCATTGCGTCGACCATAGCTGTAAGATGGTGTTATCCCATTTGGTTTCAATAACCCATTCATGAATCATTTAGTTTGAGCTATAGGTTATACTCTCCCCCACCCCCCAATATTCATTTTGGGGTTCCACTGCTTGAGATGCAAAACGTTGATTCAAAATGACGTCCATAGGCCAATGTTTGCCTACACAACATACGAATAGTAGCAGCCGATGGTCCCGTACTCGTTCCAATAAACGACCACACGTGGCAACAATAATTTTTGCTATTAATTCGCCGGTTATAGCGAATAGGTCAGATCATTTGGATGGAATAAGTGGCGGATATTTTTCGCAGGGAATATGGTAATCGATGT
Source organism: Aphredoderus sayanus (assembly GCA_027564795.1). NCBI lineage: Eukaryota > Metazoa > Chordata > Actinopteri > Percopsiformes > Aphredoderidae > Aphredoderus > Aphredoderus sayanus. Next base: position 2,215,877 of record JAODUG010000002.1, on the reverse strand, counting down.
AGCAAAGACGAATGAATGTAGGCTACGACAGCTGTCCCAGGGAGGCAGGCTGCTACTACACCGCATGCTTGGAGTAATATTGCTTTAAATAAAATGGTTAATCAATTTAGAATATAAATTGGATGTCTTTATTTATAAATCAGACTGTCATGGGCATTCAGCTATCCAGCATATGACTCCTTATTCGATTAAATAGCGCACGCTGAATAGCAGCGTAATAACGTTCCTCTGCCTACCTCTAGAACGTATGCACCCAAACTGCGTTTTTCCGTCGCAATGGGATCCTTCTCAGTTTCTTTTGACAGTATCAGAGATGCGTCTTTCCCCGAAATGGAAACACTTCCCCTGCATGTTCCCCCCACCACCAGCAGCCCGGGCCTCCGGTGATAGCAGGTGGACGCGCCTCTCAATGATGGAGACAGTGCGAGTCTCCTCTCCCCTGCCGCTCCATTTTCAATTACTGAAGAATTCGTATTCCAGGAAACGCGCTAGGATAGTCAGCATGCCATATTATCCCCGGTTTGCAGAGGATTAACAGGTTCGCCGCCGTTCAAACTCCCGTTTCGTGGCGCCCCTTCGCCTGCTATCTAGCTTTTACGAGATGCTTGATGTTGCCATTGTCACGGCGTAATTTTTTTCTTCCTTTTTTTTTTGCATCTGGACCTCTCCCCCTCCTTGCCGCGCGCAGTCTCGTAGGCGCGTACTTGCCTGCTCCCCCTCGGATTCTTCTCGGTCCGACCTATGAGCGCGCACAACCAGCCGACGCAAGGGCACGCATTGCGTGACAGACGCGCAGAGCAAATCAGGTACCCCTCTCCAAATAGGACTGTATCATAACAGGACAACTGCAATGACATGAATAATGAATAGGCTACTCGTGTAGCACTATGCCTATGATGCTTTAAATGCCTATACCACATAAGAGAAGATAAAAACGG
>JAODUG010000002.1:2181500-2214839 GCA_027564795.1 Aphredoderus sayanus | reverse complement strand
TATATATAATAAACGTCATAACATTAGTGTTTGTTTTAAATATTAAATTAATGTTCTATGAACTTGGGTTTCCCACAGCATCATATTTCCATGTCATGTTTGCCAAATACTATTTGTAAATTCTATCCCACAACTGGAGTGGACTGAATGGGTCTGCATCTTTGAAGAGTCTATTTTCTTATGCCAGAACTCCAGTTGTTCTACAAATTAAATAGTTATAAATAGTTAAAATTGAACAGTCCTCGATTTATGTCTTGACCGTTGTAATTGTTGATGTAAAACATTAAAAAGGTGCATGTCCCTTGCACCAAGGCTGGCACTTCTCTCTAACAGACAATTATTAATAATAACATAATTAATTGCATGTCTCCCAAAAGCATCACATTGTCTGAGATAAGTTGAAACCAATTAAAATGAAACTAGTTGAGACCAATTAAAATGAAACTAGTAGAAAGCAACAAGTAAAACTAGTAGAAAATAAATATAATGGTCATGAAAAGTATCCTACATAGTCACAAAGAGACTGCTAACACGTGATGGTAATTCTATCATCATGACCACAAGGCAGGACAGTAGTCTTATCTCACGGGGCAAGTTATTAGCACTGCAGACGTTTATTTGTCAATAGTTTCACGTGACTAGTGACTGTTCCCCCCCCCCCCACTAAATAATATAAAGTCACAGTGACAGTAGAACTTAATTATAAAACAGAACTCGTTATATAAGTACTGTTAAACCCTGCGTCATTTAGTCGCATTTCTAAAACAAGTGAAAGTAAATGACTTGGACAGAAAACTACATTAGATTGCAGCGGTGAGCTAGTGAGTCCGTCAAATTCTAGCTAACCAACACAACACGACAGCAGTCGTTCTTAAAACACAGCCAACACAATGATTTACTATAAGGAACCCAGTTGTCAAAGCACGAATCTAAGACGTTTGACGTTCGCAGGAATTTTACATTACTTGCTGTTAAATAATTTACTTCCCTGTCCTTGCGCGAGGACTACTGTACTGTATCACTGTGTCCTCTGCAGCCTTTAAATTATTACTTACTAAGTATGTACTTTGGTGTTTATTGTGTATCCCGGGTTGTTTGTCGATCTGTTTCCAAACGTGATAAGAACTCGTCTGTCGAAGTAAAAGTGCTAATTTTCGTCTTTGAAAGTAAAGCCCACATTTCAGAGGAACGAACACAGGCGCCATGTTGCCGGAGGAAGGCGTGAATTATTCGTCAACAACCTTCTACGTCATTTCCGCTTTCAAAAAGAAATCTGTCAAAAGCTAGCAAGCGAGCTAGCTAACGTAGCTTGTTGTTGTATTGCCCGGAATTTTCTATCGATACGACGTGGTCGGGAACTTTTTATCTCATCGACGTGGTACAGATTTATCAGTTTTATGGTGTAGTTGTATGATTGGGAAAGTGAACTTCAGAATTATAGTGTGGCACAGGAACTCAAGCTGGGCGCAAGCACGTTGTTTGTCACATTTTCTTTGTCAAATAGTAGGTCAGCATATTACTATTTACACGCGTCCATTCAGGTTTATAGATAAGGGCGTTGATCTTTATGTGTGTTTACTATAGCGATCTCAGGATGCCATGCCACAATCAACAACTGAACAATGTCAACAGTGGCCAAGAACACCCCATGAAGCAAGTTCGTTTTGCAAACAGCAACAGCAGCAACGAACCTCCGGTTTTATCCAACACCGAAGCAGACGACGTCAGCATACAGTCATTGAGCCAAGATGCGTTGGGACCTCAGCTAAAACTGCTTCCCCTAAATGACCAGATCCGTGAATTGCAGACTATAATCAGAGACAAGTGAGTACCCCTTTACCATCCCATCGTTATTTCTTGGCTTGGATTAAATAATGTTTTGCCTGGTGGATTTCTGGTGATTAGAAGTGCAGCCTACTTGTATGTCTTTGTCAGAAAAACTGACAAAACGTTGTATTACATTTTCAGGACAACTAGCAGAGGAGATTTTGTATTCTGTGCTGACAGATTGGTAAGGTTTTAGCTTCACTACACAATGTGTTTTTGTTTTTTGAGCTATGAGGTGCTTAAGATTTTCTCCATCCAACAGATCAGATTAGTAGTTGAAGAGGGGTTGAATCAGCTCCCCTATTCAGAGTGCACTGTGACTACCCCTACAGGTACAGCATGTGTTCATTCCTCCAGTAACAGGACAGTATAAAGAGACACAGGTTCTCAGCTCTGGGGACAAAAACACAGTTTCCATGCCCTCAATCAAATGCAAAGTCATACTGAATGGTGGTATGTGTCAGAACACCCACCATTTGTACTACTTGTTTCATTTCACCCTCAGGGTACAAGTATGAGGGTGTCAAATTTGAACGGGGGAACTGTGGAGTCAGCATTATGAGAAGTGGTAAGTCAAAGAACAGGGATATATCACACTAAATTAGTCTCTCCTGCTCAAGGGCATGTATTGTGTCTTCCATGTACTTAAAGTTTTTGTGCAGACATCACACACCCATATATTCACAGCTGCTATTATCCTTTCTGATAGGCTATTGTTGGCTAAATTGTTTTGTCAAGCAAACAGCTCCTTGTTCTCTAAACAACTGAGACAGATCTGCTGTAATTATGCCTTCATTTCATAAGCTGTGTGTCAATGCAGATATTATTGAAAACATTTGGCTATTGTAAATTTTGCAGTACAATATAAACCTACAGTGACTTGTGCTGTTGGACACATCCTTTTATAAAGCATGCATAATACAAAGTATTATACCTCTATTTTCTTCTATACAGTATTTTCCTAGACATGCTGCTGTCTTCACAGGTGAGGCGATGGAGCAAGGTCTCAGGGACTGCTGCCGGTCCATCAGGATTGGTAAAATCCTTATCCAGAGTGACGAGGAGACACAGAAAGCTAAGGTCTACTATGCCAAGTTCCCCCCAGATGTTTACAGGCGAAAAGTACTATTGATGTATCCTATTCTCAGTAAGTCGCACAAGCCTACACAGCAACCATACTTATGAATTGCTTATTGTTTTTATGATTCAGAGATGATAACCACCTCCTGTACTCATAGCACATAAATGAATACACATTTTCCCATTTTTGCAGATGTGAATTTTACATGTTAGAAATTCCCTTTGTGCTGACCTTCTCTTGACAGTTGTGCATTTCCACATCATACATGGCCATTCACTCTCCACAGATAATTACAGCTCTCATGGGGAAATTATACACTGGCTGCGAGACGGCCACCAAGCTGCGGAATAGCGTAATGAAGGCCTCCAGAAATAGTTTCCTAATAGTCATGCCGTCCCCATATCACAAAGCAGAGCATTTTTCATCTGTTGCCCAGTCAAACAAAAAAATAAAATGATTGTCTTGAAACGAGGAGGAAGGGATTATCTATCATCTATTTATTTCAACTGGCTTCAGAAGTTTAAGAATGCTGCCAGATTTCAGAAGATTGTGTGTAAATCCAATAAAGTATAAAATACGGAAATACTGTTGCTTTTCATATCTAAATAACAGGAAGTTTGATTCAACCAATTCAGACCCAACAATAGCAAGTTATTTTGCAGACTACTTTAAAGTGATAATAGTTACAAAAGTGATAATAGTTACAAGCATTACAGAACAGATAGGGGTTAGGCATCATTTTCAAGGTTGTTTACAGGTAGATCAGACATGCCTGGATCAAACTCGCAAGTTACCTTTTTGTTTGGGAGTTGACCACCCTAACCACTAGATTATCCTACCTTACAGATGTGCATGCTTTTTGTTGAATTCTGCACAGGTACCGGGAATACTGTGATTGAGGCAGTGAGGGTGCTGATAGAGCATGGCGTGCAACCTAAACACATTATTCTGCTCAGCCTCTTCTCCACCCCTCACGGTAAGTGACTACTCTTAGTTCTTCAATTGAGATGTTTAATCAAAAAATGTTTTCTCACAACCTTGAAATTATAGGATTGGGATCATGGGCCAAATGATTTTGTGAAGCAGGAATACACTTTGATTTTGCTAACAGGGACTTGAACCCTTGACTCTCTGATTTAAAAGATAAATATTCTACCCCACATACTACAGTCTAATATAACAGGGTTCCTACACAATATGGAAAATTATGTAGTTTGATTGGAGAGACTTTAAAAGTCATGCTAAGAATAGGGGGGGGGGGACATTTATCATTGGCATTAATAGGTGCACATGCATTTAACCCTCCAATTGTCCTCTGTGTCAAACTGGCCCAATGCACTACATTGTTGCGCCAACCTCAGCATGGACGTATGATGTTCCTCATTTGGTACCATCTGCTGGCACAACAAGGTAGTGCGTTTGAAACCCAAGGACAGCAGGAGGGTTAAAGAGGTTACTTCCCTAAAGAAAAGAGGGCAGAAGAGTAAATTATGCCTATATGTGCGATGACTAAATAGTGAATAGTGAAAAAAGCTGCTATTTTCTATCTATCTAGGTTATATTAGGCTATATTTCAAATTGTCACCTGGGGGACATCCCACTTTATGCCCATCCCAATGATCAGATGAAACCTATGCATAAGTGTGTATGTAATCTGAGCTTTACTGGTCTTTGTTTACATAGGCAGGCTGGTGGGTGGATGGGTGAGTGTGGGTGGCACACAGGGCATTTGCTAGTGACTTATTTATAGTGACTTATTTAGACGTCTAGTGGCAGAAAACCATCCCTGCTTATAACTTTACCAAATCTGTACATCCGTGACCAAATTGGTTAAACAGTAAAAGAAAATTGTCTATATACATTCATCTTAATTGATTTGTTAAATATGCAGAGTCTGGAAAAGTATGTAATGTGTTAATGAAAAATGTGTAGGAAACCTGAGATAAGTAGATGCAGTGCCCAGTTTTGTGGTAAGCAGGGCTATGGAAATGCCAGCACGTGCATAGATTTCATACTTTTAATTGTATTATCTACATTGCATAATCTCTTTTAGGAGAGCAAGAACGTCATCCTGTAATAATGGTACATATTCTTGTTTTAGGAGCTAAATCTATAATTCAGGAGTTTCCAGAAATTACAATACTGACTACAGAAGTACATCCTGTGGCTCCGACACATTTTGGCCAGAGGTATTTTGGCACAGACTGACTTGAAGACAACCTGAAGCAGACTTTGATACAGGAGTTGCTTTTGTCACATTTCATTTTAACTGTATCTAATGTACTTCTTGTTGTGCCAAATACTGCTACTCAGACAAAGGTTCCCAAACTTGTAGGAAAATAATCAGAGGACCCATATTTATTTTATTTGCTGTGAATGTGATCAAGACAAGATGTTGAGCCACATAGAATTGCAGTTGATTTTATTTGCATGATGTTACTGCAACTGCTGATGGATTAATCACAAAATTATATATTTTGTCAACTCACAGAATAGCAAGTTTAACAAGAGTATTTTTGAAAGATATTGAAAAAGGGAGGTTCCACAACCATGTACTCCTGAAAATACCACTCAAAAGGGATCATACACTGGAAGAATATTCTTACTTAATACTACATTAATTTGCTGTGATTTGTTGTTGTCCCCCCCCTTCCCTCCTGTAAAATAAATATCTAGATATTTGATAAATTCTGCATGGTTCAATAGTTACTTTAAGAGTTACTTGATGTTAATCAGACAAAATATACAGACACTGCTGTATGCAGCCACCAGTAGGTAAACTCTATACACAAGATTCTCCTAACAATGTACATACATATAGTGTACCAATAAATAGACACATAACACCACATGAAACACTCAACATTCACATATCCCTTTCTCTATACAGGCTTGCTGAATAATAATTAATAAGCTATTTGATACAAGTTATTTTCATGCACTTGTTTTGGCTTGCCAAAAAAAACACGTTGTGCTAGTTAGTTTTATAGGTCTTACATTTAATTTTGGTGGCTAATTGTACCCAAACAACTACAATAATCACTAAATGGATTTGATTTCAGCTATGATACAAATGCTGAATTCTTACAAACTACCAACCAGTGGACAAAGATGAGCTATCAGTACCTACTATTTGATTACGATAACTTCTTCTATGGAAAAAAAAACAACAAAAGGAATGATAAACTAGTCATGTATGGACAGTAATAAACATAATGGTGATATTTTAGGTAGATTTTTAAAAACATCCATGGCAGATGCATACATTCACATGATGTGGCCATTTCCAATTTAAACGTCATAATACACACTAGCCTGCCTAGATGGGTTAATTCAAGCACACACATTTATGCCTTTTTTTAACTATTCTAATTGGACTTCAATATCATTTTGACTTGAACATCACCAGTACTCTTTTTGAAGAATCGATATTTTTTCCTATTTTTGAAAACCGGTTCACAAAAATGGCACAGACTGGGCACAGTGTGGCAATTACCAGGACACTTAATTTATACTGAAAAATAGATCCTCAAAAATCACAGGCACTGATGAAGCTTAAATTTTGCCAGGTATTACAATAAAGTCGTTCTTTCAAAAACCTACCCAATTACGCATTGTGAAACAGTCCGGCAGCTGAGCCCAATCTCTTGCAACCCTGCAGCTCTACAGTGCGACCTCAAATTAAACACCACCATGAACACACCAGGCTCAAGAAACAACACCAGAACAGAGGGAAAGGTAAAAACAGCCAAGTTTGATTGACTGTAGCTAAACAATCACTGACATTCCCAAAGCTGCAATGTAAACAACCGTTGCAAAATATAAAATAGTGAAGAGCATCTGTCTACTGTTTATGCAAACTGATATGAGACAGGTGCTTCTTTCCTTCAAATTAGAAAGGATACTGTGACGTTGGAAGCTTGGTGCTGTGGTTCTCCATCTTGTCCCATTTCTCCATGAAAGTGGCAACGAGAAAGGACCGTAGGATTAATCCACATATTTGGCTGCTGGTTCTATTTTTTCCTCCCCCCCCCCCACCTTATAATTTGTATCGTTTGTAACGTCCATAAGATTCTGAATGCATCTACTTAATGGTACAGAGTGTGACTGAAATAAATCTCTTTGCTCTGTACCAATTAGTTCTATATATCGGATGAAGCTCTCTTCTATGCCTCCATTTCTACAGTAACAGAGGGGTCCGGGTCATCAACTGAAAATCAAGAACAACAATTAGTGAGGCTTCAACATGTTTTTTATTTTTATAGATAACCCATGCCTGGTTATTTAGTCATATTACAATTGACCACAAGATGGTACCAGATAATTGTTGTTGGAACATTGCGCAGCAATGTCAAAACGCATGAATGCATTGACAAAACAAGGAAAGTCACTCACCCAAGCTTCCTTCTTCAGAACAGTCATCTGACTGCTCCCACATTTCCTCATTTGCTAGTAAAGGATTCCGTGATTCACCCAGACTCTTCAAGGGAAAACAGTGTCCATTCCCTTGACTGGTAAATACAAGTAAAAGGAAGGAAGGATGAATGTAACCAAATACTCCACCATATCCTCTAAATTCCACCTTGGGGTTGGAGCTGTACTTAGCCCTAATCTTGCAGGACCAGACTGGGACACAGCCCCGCGTACTTGACAGATGTTTTTTGACGGACATGCATGATGACAAACTCATTGATAACTCAATGACCAAATTGGATGTTATAGTTGTACTCAGGAATTCGTTGGGAAACGTAATGACGAGTGTGACTGTCTGCAGTTCTTCTAAATATGTTGAATACATTGGCTACTGCCAATGTATATTGTTCCTGCCTAAAATAAATGTAAATGAGTAAAAAAAAAAGCACTGCACTAGCATCGTGCCGGAATTACATATAGTCTTATATATTATAATCAAAATCTACTATCCCACTTCCTGATAGCTGACATGCTTACAGGGGGGCCTATGTGATGTAGTGCTAATGAACGGAAGAGGCTGAAACTATTTCACCCTCAACCCCAAGGTGTATTTTGGCATTAAAAACAACAGTTTGTAGTATTTTGGGGCAGGTCAAATTTGGACATTTTGCTCAAAGGACGCTTACAAGTAGGCCGGGCCTGTTGGGAATTAACCCCATGACCATTCGGGGTGGTCTAGCCACTAGACTATTCTGCCAACAGAATAGTCTTCATCTGTGTTTTCATTTTCAATTATACCAACTTTCACAATATTACCAAAGCATGCATAACTGTAATATTCTTGCAGATGGCAGACTCACCTTGTAAAGACAGGGATGAACCAAAGCCTCCTGTCTTCTCCAAACACCTGCTGCAGGTTTTGTTTAATACCCACATTGAAGCCATTTTTATCTGGCCCAGTGGCAAAAAATGGAGCTGAGAAGGCCTCTGAAAGTGTAAGAAGACTAACATGACTAGAACTTGTTTAATTCTCATCCACCACAGTCACACCCCCCCCCCCCCCCTGGAATGATGTAACATGTATACACATACAGTAATCCACCCCCTCTGATGCCCAAACACAAGTTTTGACAGGTGGGTTTGAGTGCTATTAGCAAAGTGGAATCCAAGCAGTACTCTGATAAATATGTAAAACCTCACCTAAAGTGGACCTGTTCCTGGCCACCAACCAGCAGTGGTAGCCAAAAAGGAACATGAGACTGACAAAGAACATGAGCGCCACAAACATTAGGAAGAGCACATGGAACTTTGCAGGCCCATTTTGAAGATCCCCCTGGTTGAGAGAAACAGGAGAACAGGAAACCTGAGAAATGCTGGGTTGCTCAAAAAAGTGCATAATCTATGACAGAGTACTAGGTTCTCTGTTATTAATATAATTATTTGCACTCCCTACAGATGACACATGTGAAATGACTCAATCACAGGATGTGACACAGGACATGGGGCTCTTATGAGAAAATAGTGACACTTACCACCCAGAACTTGAGAAAATACTGACACACTGTGGCAGCGATGAATACGCAGTACAACATGGAGTAGGACAGGAAAAGCAGGAAGAATTTGTAGTTGGAAAAACCAATGCAGTTGTTCACCCTAAACAAAAATAGTTATTATACCATATACAACCTCATTTTATGCGCAGGTACTTTTACTGAGAATCTTTACGCTTACCATGGACAGTGATGGTCCATTTTTAAGACACACCTGTAAAATACCAGAGGCATTTGACAGTAAAATAAAACAATTAATAATGCATGCATTTATTTGTACTACTACAAAAAAGCCATATTCATTTGGGTTGATATATAACTACTGTGCAGATTTTATTTGGCACAGTTTGAAACCTTGATAAGAATGACCTCATAAAACCCATTTTTGCACTCTTCATTAAAGCCTGCTGACAGTCAGCATGCTAAAGCGTCTTTGCTTAAGTTACAACATGGCGCTCTCTGATTGAACACCATTAGGGTTCTCTTTTCAGAGAGATTGTGTGCCTACCGTGCAACACCTAATTATCAGGGTTTTTTAAGCCAACAAATATCCTCTTGCCTGGGGCAATCTCTCTAGGTGAATGAATCGGAGAGCAAGGGCTGACTTACGTTTCACAAACAGAGCAGTGGTGACAGCGGTCAGGCTTCAGCACCTGGCAGCGGTCACAGAATCTGATAGCTAGAGACAAGAGGATGGTCAGCTGAAAGCATGGACATTTGAGCCAAGCTTACCCTTCACTTACTTCCTGTAGCCTAGAACTAGATACGTTGCCTGATTACGCTGTAGAGGATGCTCGCAAACACATACACACAGGACTAATTGCCTTTGCTTCTTAGTTTACAACACATAAGGATTACATGTAAAATGATGAACAGTGGAATAGGTTATATGAGGGTGAGGAGAGAAGGTTGTTATTTGGGTGTTTTATTACTAAACTGCATTACTAGTAAATGCAGAAAACAAGGCTGAGGCACCCTTGCTACATACAGTATGTTCTCAGTTCTGGGATACGGTGTTTAGTAGAACTTTAAGAATAAGTTTACACCGTATTGAGCTAATGTATAAACAAGTTATTTTCCATAATTATAAACTGCAAGAAATGTACCTCCAGATTGAGCTCGAGTAAAGATGGGAAGTTTTTTCGCAATCTCAAACAGAATCTGTTTCTGTACATCCGGCCTCTCTTCCATCTCATATCTTTCTTTGTCTGAGTATGACAGCTGAAACTGGAGGTGCAAGCATGCGTAATGTTCAACACACTTCATTTTATAAATGTGGTAGTTTGGATAAAATATCCCCAAAAAAATCTGCTTAAAATTAGGATACCTTTTTGCATGGCGATGCAGGTGGGGTAAAGATGGATTTCCAATAGGTCCAGGAGAACATCACAAAGCAAACATGGAATACCAGTAGATAGGCCACTAAAAGCAATTACAATATTTCAGATAGAAAGGAAGTAAACTAATTTGAGGAACAAACATGTAGGCTATTACACAAATCAGAGCTCACCTTTTTCTAGCGTGTTGGTGAGTGTAACTGTAAAAGAGTAAAAATAAGTTAGAGTATATCGTGTCACACTAGCAAAATTGATAAAATCTCCTAAGGATGAAGTACGGCAAACAGAGATCTAACCATTATCTACCATCTGGTCAACAACCGACTGAACAAGAAAACAATGGTATCTTTGTTGAGAATATAGAGCACAACATACGATAACAAAAATTACAATCTCATTTTCAAGCACGTTTATATATTAAAACAAAAGCTTAAATTGGGAAATCCTTCTGCCTAATGTGCTAGCTTTGGTAACACATTGTTTTTGTCAACACTGGTGTGCGGCACTGTAAAATGGCTTCAAGCTAAACAAAATATTCAAACAAAATGTATCATACTTACACAAACATAGCTCAAATACATAGGCGTAATATGACCACAGAACCACGGAGGTTATTATAAGTACAGGTATCCAAGAGAAAACCCTTTGACAGCATCTCAAACCTCTGGAGAGAGCCATATTCATCTAACATCTACCATCATCTGCACTCGACTACCATTCCTGGGATTTATTCATCACTGTCTGTGAGCGATTAACGTGACTTCCTAGGAGCTGTGTGTACTCTGGAATGTAGGCTAGCTGCTCCGTATGCCGATTAACATACCAAATATCATTCATATACACCTATTCCCGTATATGGTAAAATGTGCTTCCGTGTTAGATGATAATCACAGCATTTACTATATTAAACCATTGTAGATCCACAAACACCACACAGGGCATCGTGGTACTATTTGCTGTTGGCATTTATAACACAAGCGCACGCAATCAGCGCGCACATTTCTTTAAGGTCTGTTTTTTCAGTTTGATATAGAGGCCATATAGTTCATACAGTACTATAATACATCGATAATGATTATATAAAATGATCTAGTTTGTGTATGTTTGACAAGTTATTTTTTTCATACGTTATTGTGGGAAAAATAATGTTTTGAATAGCCTATTAAATTACATAGTTCTGTGTTCACTTAAAATAACTGAAAAGCTATATTTTTAGAATGCAACTAAATCATGATTTGTTGTTTTTTGCTTACGTCGCCAGCAGGAGTCACTGTTATACCATTCATACTTCATAGTCCAGGTGAAAACCAGAGACACCCAGCCTGTTTGGTATGTCCAGTATTAACCCTTTAACCTTTACTTTAACCTCTTAGTCATAGGCACTTAAGACTTCTACGTTGTAATTAATTCGGTGCTGGTCAAATTAACAGAACTTAATTAACAGGTGTTTTCTTTTAGCCTTATCTCTGTACATTTGTGAGATATTATCTTTGTGAGAGAGCCCAAAAGGGGAAAAACATTTATGGATTTTATTCCTAATGGACCAATGTTGTTGATGTCACTGGAAATGGAAGCGATGAGCATTCGTCCGTTTATTGGTGTGATTCTCATCTTTAATGCCGCCTAATAACTACTCCACCACCCCTCTGGAGAGATGCTCCTATATTCCTATTACTTCTTTTGTTCCTCAGATTTATGGCATGCCGTCATCCTCTGACGCTCTCATCCAACACGACGCATAGCAACCGGCCTAATAGCCGCCCGTTACCGAACGCTGTGGAACTTTTCATCATGGCCTGGGACCCCGGAGTCACTGGAGCATTTAACCACAGGCTGTAACAGGCCGACAGCACTGGTGATCACGCGTTGTGGAGGCCAGGGGGAGGCAGGCAGTGTGTATGCTTCACAATACCACCTGCTCTGCTGCTTTACGTAATTCAGACAGGGAGTCTGAATTACTCCTCTGGATCCATATGGGACAGGGGTGTGAGATGAGCTGCACCCACTACTTGAAAATCCTTCTTCTGTCACACCATTAAACACTCCCTTTATCTCTCCTCTCCTTTTTCATTGACTGCTTCTCCCACCTTAAAACATCTCCTACCAGCTCCCTGTCTAACTCCCTATTTCTGTTTTCTCTCTTTCTGTCTATGTCAGTTGTTCGCCACCCGTTGACCTATTTTCAGTTTAAAGAAATACTAGTTTGTTCTGTCTAAAAGTTGAGACAGACACATTTCCTGCATACATGTGGTCCAACACAAAACTAAACCAAACAAACGGCACAAAAAAGTGAAGGACATTTTATTAAAAATAATAACATAAATTAAGAATAACAAGAAGAAGAGCACCTTACGGATCCCGGGGAGGGGGTTCTCAACTCCCAACCTGAGAACAATGTCCTTTACTGTCTCTAGTTCTGCATGTTCCCTCTCTCTCTCTCTCTCTCTCTCAGTGTGTGTGTGTGTGTGTGTGTCAGGCAGTGGTGACGGCAGCAGCGCGATGACAGCTTCTCTCTTGCTCAGCCACTCACTGGAGGCAGGGAGCGGCCATCCATCTGTCAGCACAGCAGCAAACCCCTTTGCACTACAAAGCCATTGTGACTAGCAAAATAGTAACGGCCTTTTAATCAAAACATTTACGCCACAAAAAAAAAAAAAAAGAAGAAGAAGAAGGTTGAAAAACAAACACCTTATATCAACAGGTTGAGGCAGACCCTTCTCACAAGATTGTGTGTGTGTGCGTGTACGTGCGTGTGTGTACTGTATGTGCATGCTCGCGCGCGTGCGGAGCATTTTATCCGGATGGCATTATAGTTAGAATTCAACAACAGGTTATGTTACCAATATGTTACCAACAACTTAGTGGCTGACGACAGAAGTACAATAGAAAACGTCGCTCAACTTTTCTTTAGCCATTTCTCAGTGCAACAGCGTGAAGATGAAGTGCCACTTAGCATGTGTGGTTCATCGGACCACAGAGGCTGCCATGTGTAATTGCTCTGCTCTGCAGTCAGGGCTAATTCATGGGGAGGCTGGTGATGCTTAGCACTCTGTGGTTGATTAATTAGGGAGGCGTGTGTGAGCATGTGTGTGCCGAGAGACAGCAAGAGAGTGTCTGTGTTTCCGTGTGTGTGTGTGTGTGTGTGTCTTATTTTTGTCCTTTGGCAAGCTTTCAGGCATCACCATGAGATCGAGTGCAGAGCTTTATAGCATTCCCTATTTCATTCCCTGAGTGCTTCAGTGTCTGGACAGGGAATTAGGGTCATACATTAATCTTTATCATTATTATCATAATGTGTCCAGGTGAGAAGAGTCCAAGTTGCCCTTCTTACTTAATTTAGGCAAAATGGAGGTACAACATCCTTGACAGTCTAATATGAGAACAAGGCAAAGGCTTTATTGTACATGCAAACAGTAGAAATTACGGCATCATTTCAAGTTTCCTTTAACATCAGACAAATAATAATATACTGCAGTAGTGTTTACTATATTACAAAAATAAATGAAATAGTGATACCATATAAATGCTGGGGATCCATGAGAGGGGCATGTGCATGCACACAAGGGCTTGGTCCAACTGTATGCTTTTAATTAGTAGTACAATGATGGTAAGATAGTTTCTCCTAAACAAGGAATGGCATGGTGATTGGAGACATGAAAATAACTTGCCCACACAGACGGATTTAATATACTTTGACTATATTGCATATTTATTGTAGATATTGCTATGTTCTTTGCTAATTCTAGAAACATTGCAACTCCAAAATAACCAAAATCAGCAGTCTGATTCCCAGATACTTCTCAGATGCATTAAGAATTCAAGAGCATAGAAGTTTGGCAGAATAAACAAGCAAAAGGCATGGCTTTTGTGCATTCCTAGCTCATGTAGGCAAATCCTTGGACTCAGGGCACATCTGCTTGATTGTGGCAGGCGGGCTGTCACTCCGTTGTCAGACTCAAAAGACTGTAGACGTCTGGAAAGCTGTTGAGTGGGTGACATGAGCAAGCGGCACAGGAAGGCCCCGAAACAGGGCTGTGTTTCGGCCCTGTTCACATTCACACTTTACAGCAGTGCAAACAATGACAGGGCGGGGAGGAATTGCAGACACCTCACCCAGCATGTGTGAAAATAAATCTGCTCTAGGGTGGAGCCCTCTGTCTTCCACAATCATGGAAATTTCAATGGCCATGAGGAGGGCAATATATGCCATAATAAAATCATTTAATTTAACCACGTGTATAGGTTGCGTATACTCTATGGTATTTTCTATCCCTGGTGCCGTGAAAACCCGTATAGAATTGTTACTCATTTCCACTGACTTGAGACAGACATCCTATTGGCAAATAGTAGACTTTGTTTTGTCTGTTAATCTCTGGATTTGAAAGCAAACAGCATAATGTTCAATGTTATTACTGGTGTGTAACCAGTAAAATATAAATGTTGCAGCTTTATCCTTTTCATGCCTCTTTTCAAAATAGCAACAGTGCTTGTACTCATGTCTTAACAGTACTACTGAATATGTAATGTGGAAAAACTAATCTATAAAAAGCCCCATTGCTCCAATGAGATATTGTTTCTTTTGTTGTTTTTAACAAAAGATAATTATTTTGATGATTCAGTTTTTAATCACTGCATTCACTTTCTGTAAATACTGCAGGACTGCATCAAAGTAGTACAGTATGTGTTGTTTTGACAACTGACAAGGAAGTCAAGTGCCACTGGTAAGGTACACTGGCTTGAAGAAACTCACAGGGCAGCTGGGATGTCTATCACCACTCATTCAAATACTGTTTGCTCTTTAGTGTGATCCAGCCTTTAGTTTCCCCAGAGGATTCTATCTATTGGTGTGTATTTTTTTCCATGAAACACACACCTAAAGGTTTCCACAGAGGTGCACAATATCACAAACAAGGAAAGATGTTTCCCACCACCCCAAATAAAGCATAAAGCTTAGTATGCAATGAAAAAAAATAAGTTTTGTGGGTCCCTCCATGGACCCACAACATGACTGCCAACAAACCAAACCACCTTTTTGACCAAAGCTTTATACGATTATTTTAAAATTGAAAGCATCCATGCAAACCACTGAAAGTCCTGTCCCAGTTTGAGTTTGAACCACCGGACTACACAGAATAGTAATGAACTGAACACTCGTTCGTTTTATTTCCCATGCACTGAAGTTGTGCTGTTTCTCAATGCAGTTTGGAGTGTATTACTCACTGATGGTGCAGCAGGGAATACACTGAGGCAGAGCAATGAAGGCCTCATTGGGTTCTGATGATCCTTTCTCCTGATGTGATCAGTCCAGACATGGATGAGGAACTAGACCGGGATAGCATGAGACAAAATGAGTCTTCCACTGTCCCTCACCCCCACCCCAAAGGTTTTTTGTTCAACCTAAAGAGGCACCGAATAAGATTTAGTGTCACTAAATGATTTCATACATATTTGAAAACCTCACATATTGGACACGGTATCTCGGAATGCAGTGTGTGTAAATCCTCATAAAATAAGAATGGAATAAGTGTTTTCAAATCACAATAAAATCCCTGGGTTGAGAGAAAATACTTTGTGAGATCACCCTTCTGTTTTAATGTGAATCTAAGGAATACATATCAGTAGAAGGTTAAAGGTAGAGTCAGGGACGCTAAAGAAAGATTGTATGAACTTGATCAAAACAAAAAAGCCTCTCCCTTCAATGACATTGGGTGTTCCATCAGCAACAGCACTCCCCACATTGCCAAGGCTGGGATAGTGTTGTGTGGGGTCTGCACCACTTTGTTTGTGTTTTCATTTACATAGCCAAAACTGTAGAAACTCTGACTTATTTTCAGCATGCACATTTTCTGAATTTGACAAAAAAGTTTGATTACAGTAGCTTACAATCGCTGATTCAACCTTTAGCCAAGTTAAATTGTACACCAAATTCTTTTATACAGTGCTCCCTTATTGATGCTGAAATGTGTAAGAATACATAACATTTGCAGACATACAGTACAGCTAGCTGTATGTGAGGCAATAATGCAAAACCCAGGTGGCGCTTGGCATGTTTCTTGAAACTGTCTTTTATGTGCCATGGCCATTTCATAACGCACAGCAAAGGGTCTGGGAGTACAGTATGCAGCACGTTCATCTCAGGACATGGTTAATGATAACAGAGGTTAAAAACTATGGGTTTTTGTTCCCTGGTCCAGAAACCGCCTGCACCAGATGTGAATGCCTGCATAAGAATCTCCTCACGCACAAAACCGAGCTTTGACAGAACAGTAATGTGGCATAGACAAAATCTGGGTGAGAACAAGCCATCTGTCTCCCACTATGACAACTTACAGTAATTTATGAGCACCCCATTTGATGCATACACACAAGTAAACGCCTTCCAAGACTTATTGCTCATAAATATTCTGACGAACTCCTGAAGAAAGAGGTGACTCCTTTAATGGCAATAATTTAAATTTCAAAGGCTACTAAAATCCTCTAATGACTTGGATTTTCTCTCCCTCTAAAAACTTTAGTTTTGGTTGACTGTTTTCCCAGTCCTAGATGGAAATGGTCTGGAGTTATCATTCTGACAGAGATGGCAGTGGAATTTCGGAGCAGGTTCTTTGGGGATTGTCTTTCCATGCTCCTAATGCGTGGGACTGGAATAAGCAGGGCAGAATGAGAAACAGACAGTTGGATGTGGGAGCTGGGAGAAGAACAAGACAGATACAGACCAGAAGACAGGAGATGTACGATGGGGGGAGTAATGAAAGAGTGCGGCAGACAGCAGGGTAAACAATGAGTAGGTGGCTTGTAGATTAAGAGGATATAAAGATAAGCGGCTGGGGTGGAGGTATCTCAGGAAAGGTACAAAGGCTATAATGAAGGGGGGATGAACAGACATAGGAAAAGGGAGTGAGGGTTGATAGGTTAACACAGCAGGAACAGCTCCCAGCAACCAGTGGGGCTGTAAGGAACAGGGGAGTCAAATGTAATGTGGTCAGTCAGTTGATAAGCTACAGTACATGTAAAGAATCCTTACCTTTGCATTCAGGCTGCCTTGCACTAGACAGTAATGTGTTTTCATGCTCCGGGTTACCAAAACAAATGGGTCACCACGTTTTGTTTTGTTATGTTTTCGAAGGAATTTGACAGATGCAGTCTTGAGCCGCAGGAGACTGGTTGGTAGTCATAGCACACGTTGTTTGACCTTGTCTGCCCCCTCCCCACCAACCCCAGCCAACCAGCGCGCTCGGATCATCAGATACGATGCCTTTCAAACGCAGGCAAGCAGAAGGCAGAGATAGACATTCGAAACAGCACAGACAATAGTTCCACTTGAAGTCGTAGCCAGCGTGAACACCTCATTAGCTCATGCTGCTTATTAAAATAGAAAAAGAATACACACACCTTGTGTCTTGCAAGCTGCAGCACGCACTCGGTCTTTCCATTCTAATTGAAGGTGAACTGTATTCAGCGATTGTAGGTCTGACCTGTCTTTTCCTTTTTCTTTTTTTACACAAAAAGTATGTAAAAAGCTATTGATGATCACCTCATTAAATTTTAATCTGAAACGCGCAACATGCGGTTGTTAACACACACAACATACTTAAGAGTACTGCGGTACATTTAAAATATAGTAAATTACCACAGAAATTAAGTACTTATTAACATGTTTATCACATATATTTTATCACAGTATCAATACGAGGCGGCTTGTATCACTGAGGCTTTTTCCACGGACTTATTTTGAACCCTCCATCTTCCCATTGGCAGGTTCATGGAAACCCTGGCAGCTGACCCCATGTCCCCAGTGTTGGATCCAGCATTAGAGTTCCATCACTATACCAGCAGCCACTGGCCAGGTCGGCAGCTGCCAGGAAAGACATTCTCATGGGTCCAAATGGGCCTCATGTGGGGGTCTCTGTGTAACCTCTCACACCTTTAAATCCCACTTCAATGCTATCCCAAATATATGTGATACACAGTATGTGCGCACATACACACACACACACACACACACACACACACACACACACACACACAC
This sequence comes from Aphredoderus sayanus, assembly GCA_027564795.1. Classification (NCBI taxonomy): domain Eukaryota; kingdom Metazoa; phylum Chordata; class Actinopteri; order Percopsiformes; family Aphredoderidae; genus Aphredoderus; species Aphredoderus sayanus. The sequence goes on along the minus strand of JAODUG010000002.1, from coordinate 2,196,602 downwards.
ACACATACAGACATGCTAAGCTCCACCCTGTGACTTGCTACTGCACTATGGCATGCCCTTTCAAGGCTATTATAAATGTAACATCTGAAAGAATAGTAGCTGTGGAAAGAGTGCAAATACAAGTGCTTTACAGTGTGCACATGATTCATACATATTAAACTTCATTTAAATGAGTAATAATACATTTCTCTTGGATGAGTTGACATCATAAACAACCATTTTACTCCCCTGGCTTCTTGCAGAATAATGGCGACGCAAATGGTAAATATTTTAAGTGATTATTTGTCTGTTGTTCAGAAAATACTGTGACTTAATGCTGCTGATGTTTTTGTTACACTGCCAGAAAGATATGCACTGTATATACAGCTATGTTTCTGTCTCCATGGCAACAAATTCAACTTGCCTGAATGTCATCAGATGGCTGATAATGGACATGTCTTACAATGATGATGTCACTACCTTGGTACAAAGCGTTTAAATAGAGTGTGGAAGAGAGTTCTCATTCTCACTAATGTTCTGTGTTGAGTTAGAGCTTAGAGGGGAATTCAAGTGCCAGTGTCACCTTCAAATAGCTCCCCCATCTTTTAAAGTCACATAAAAATTTTAAATCTATGCACTTGGGCAGCAAAGAGAACTTTGTTACATTGTATTTTCCATTCAGCTACAATGGCCAAGAAAAATATGGCATAACCAGCAGTACATCAAAGTGAGGAATGGCAGTGTGAGGAGAGGGTGAGACAGAGAGAGAGAGAGAGAGAGAGAGAGAGAGAGAGAGAGAAGGGATGGTGGGGGTACAGGAGGGTGTTGCTCCTGTGTACCCCATCTCCTCCCACCCTTGCTAGTGATATGGGTATGCACTTGCTCAGTGCTAAAGCTACGCGCTGGGACCATAACCTCGCCATTAAGCCTCGACAGCCATACACCCATCATGTTCGACACTTTGTCACTCGCTAAATTAGCATAGCAAACTTTCCACTTGAGGTAGTTGTCTTACAACTCTCTCTGGCTTACAAGAGAGGGTTAAGTCAAAGGTAATAGTAGAAAGAGTTATGTTTTTCCACATCGAATATTAAACGAGGGAAAGGTTGCTGAAAGTGTTTCTGGTGGACGCATGGCCACTTTGGGAGGACGACCAGGCTACTTGTAAGGCCCGCGTTGTCACTGGAGTTACAGCTGCCCTTCTGGGCCACGCATGTGCCTTTCATAACACCGGATTAGAACCTTATACTTTAACTGCTTATGGCTGTCATGGCACCTGAATCACTGAAAATCTACTGTAGCTTTCAGACAAGAACCTTGTGTTTCTCTATAATTATGCAGAAAGAAAGAAAGAAAGAAAGAAAGAAAGGAAGAAAGAAAGAAAGAAAGAAAGAAAGAAAGAAAGAAAGAAAGAATTCAAACAGGGCTGTTCAGACAGCCTTGCTCAAAGAAGAGATGGCTACGCCTGTTTTGAATATGATAGATGCCTATCGTCTGTCCTCCAGCGTCTAGCCTGCTGCTGTGTCTGAGGCACAGGAAGACAGGCAGATTATGACCTGGGAAAACAGCACACACACACACACACATACACACACACACACACACACACACTTATGTTATGCAAGTCACCCCTGCTGTTGCACCTGTGAACATATACACATTGGCACACAATGACACAGAGAGAGAGAGCAGTATAAGTATAAAGGTATAAATATGTACCTTAATGCATTCGTGTTCTTTGTTTCTATCTATCCATTGCTTGTTGGCGTTACCTATTTTACTCTGCTCTTGTTACTACATTTTTATGTTATGTGTTCCTTAGTTTAAGTTTACATATTAATATTAATATATTAATATTATTTACACAATAATATTTAAAAAAAGTTTAAATGCATGAAAAATTGGTAATATATATGTACACTGTTGCGTCATGCCAATAAAATTAATTGAATTGATTTTAATTGAAATTGAGAGAGCGAGAGAGAGAGAGAGAGAGAGAGAGAGAGAGCGAGAGAGAGAGAGAGCGTGAGTGCTGAGACTACCTCTTGTGTCTGGTCATCGCGGGGTCAGACAAGGTCATGGCCCCGGTCTGATAATCCCCTGTTCCCGTTCCCATCCCTGCGCATGGACTCACGTCCATGTTCGTGCCCTAATAGAAAACAGACACCATTAACAGTGGATTCCTGCCTGTGATTAATGATATTGATTCAGTTTTCCAAGCCTATGTTTTCCTCCTTTGGTTCCCTCTGAAATGTTTCATCAGCGTTGCCATGGCCAATTAGCCTGATTGCTCTGCGCTGGCATCAAAGGCTGGCCTGGGAGAGGGGCCGGCGCGCTGGCCTGTGTGCTCCACATGCTCACCGCAAACCTGGAAAACAAGCCCGATGTCTCTCATTAGATCCTCTGTCACGTAAAGGTACTGGGGGAAAATGTCAGCTATTTCAACTATGCCTTCACATCGTCTGTTGCACAAACGATTACGGGGGTGAAATCCTGCTTTAAACAGCCACAATAGGGGGGTTGAGATCCAAGAGCTCTCCCAGCTGCTGGGAAAATAGGCAAGTACAGGCAGTACACGGAAGAGGAACACATCTGCTTTGCTACAGGTACCAGCTTTTACTCACAAGCATGAGAATGTTACTCAACATCTACAGCAAATGTTTCTTTATACTGTAGGTCATTTTGAATTGAAGCTACCTTCAGGACAACGGGTGTGTCTCTCTCTCTCCCTCTAGTGAACAACCCCTTAACAAAGAGACAACCAGACAACAAAATCCTCTGTGCTTTATGGCCTATGGGGCAGCGGATAGCCCGTCAATGAGGATAAACCTGTGGCTCACAAGTTGCTGGAGTAAAGTGTGCCACCCTAACCATGGTGCTGAAGCCATGCACTGTCTCCTACTGCAGATTAGTGCAGTGTTTTGTTGCTCAGCATGAGGCCAAACATTCTAACAAGGCTTTATCGATTCAGTAATGACATTCTTGTCCACTCTATCTCTGCATGGTGCCCCACCCTAATTGTAACCAGATGAGCTCCATCGTGTCATACTTGGAGGGGAACCAATCTTACATGACAGAAGTGGGCGGGTATTTCTATACTTCTGATAAAAACGGAGAGAGTAGGAAAACGTTTCTAAGGGGACACTCTATTAAAGAAAAGGCATGAGGTCCATTCCACAGCTGTTTTGCACATTGGCCGGACGACTAACGGCCTGGCTGGTAATGGAGTGATAGCTAATGTGGAGGCGCGTTCCACTGAGAGCCATTTCATGCTTTTCGGGGTGTTGAAGAAGTGCACTAGCAGGACCCCACACACACACACACACACATACATGCAGAGACACACACACACTCACTCTCTCTCTCTCTCTCTCTCTCTCTCTCTCTCTCTCTCTCTCTCTCTCTCCCTTCTGTTTCTCATGCACACAAACACATTTGCATACCGACATAGTGTCTGTGCTTAAATAGCTACAAGAAAGACATGGGAAATACAGAAACTAGACCATATGTAAACTACCAGACCACACCCACTTCACACTAGTCAGGGACTTCATATTGTATCTATTATGCCCAGCAGTCATTCCATTTTATTATTATTCAGACATGTATTTACCAACCCATCTGCTTGATCCTAATGTGTACAATGACACCAGAACCAGAACAACTTTTACATTTTAGTGACAGTGAAACGCAAATGTTGCCTGGGAAACCAACTGTTTTGTCTGTCACTATTGGTCAGGGATTGGTGGCACCCTCCTCTTTCCATGACACGAAATGCTTATATACGGTGCAGTGCTGTAGTGCAGCAGTCCTTTAGCGGCCCATCCATCCAACTCCCTGGGTTAGCTGGAAAGGCAGGGAGGACCCCATTTCCCACATCTTAAATGCCTGCCGTGAGAGAAAAGTCATTACACAAACACACACTTCAAAGCTAATTTGGATTTCTGAGCTTCATGCACACTGATTGCCTCACTCATACATTACAGTCATGTGCAATACTAAAACAGGCTGTAAAATTACAATGTGGCCGTAATGTTTAATGCATTTCTTTTTGGTGTTTTCTGCGCCGTGCGGGGCTTAATGTTTCCTTACCCCACAGCCAAGCCTTAGTTCAGTGACCAGCTGCATGGCTGCAATGATCACTTTGCATTTTCACTCAGCAATGTTCTGGCAGAGCTCGCACCTTTGTTCTACATGTAGACAAACAGACAGATAGACTGACTGACTGACACTCACACACACACACGCACACACACACGCACACACACACGCACACACACGCACACACATACGCACACACACACACGCACACACACACTTAGTCTAGTCCTATGTCATCTTATTACCTGTTTCAGATGATACTGTGTGATCAGTACAGAAGGAAAAACAAATATGCGTGTCAATCCAGTAGGCTCACACGTCTGCAGTAGCAGAAACACTTCCCCTTACCATAACACAGGTGTGGGTCATAACGAAAGAGAATACCCTGTTGGCAATGCCCCTTTATCTAGAAGATTATTTAAATGTATGTGGTACTATTTATATATATCTCTTTTATAACATGCCCCCCCGCCAAGTCTATTCTTATACAGCTGTATACCTGGAGACGTTTTCACATATACAGTATGTGATATGGTGTTTGAATTACCTTAATTAAAATTAAGTTAAATGAAATATGTAGGTTGAATTATTATTGGGTTAAAGCAGCAAGGAGCCCTTCCTTGTGTTTGCAGCTGTTTTAGAACACAAGGAAGGGCTCCTTGCTGTTTTAACTTTAACTAATCAAGGTGGGAGTATCAGAGCCTAGCTTTAAGTCTAATGGCATGAGGAAACATTCAGGGGCTAACATGCTATCTATAGACTCAAACAGCAGCTTGTATGCCTCCAGTACCTATATTCAAAATAATAAACATACATTCATCTTTTTTTTTTTTCTTTTTGCACAGACAGAAGATAAACTAAATGAAAACTATATTCATTATTATTTTACAGTGTCTCTAGTTCACTCATTATGATCCGTATTTCTTTGTACTTGAGCTTAGACTTGACAAAACTACATCGATTAATCAGTGTCTAATATTCACTGTTTATGCCATTCAGCTGTCATGACCTCTTGGTCATCTGCCATTTTTAACATCTTGTAAGTCAAATAATTGGCCTGTAAAATGGACTTAACTGTGGGGCAGGATGTTCCTTTACAACAGTGGTCCATCATAACAATGCTGGGATGCCTTTATTAGACCACAGATAGGTTATGGCTTGTGTGTGTTGTTGTGTCTGTTCTCATGCAGGGAGAGGATTCATGTAACTGAAAACCCTCACAGCCCAAAGCCCAGATATTTAACTAGCCAACCGTGACCAGACTCCAGCACCGACCCACCTGCTTGTAACAAACAGCTTTGCCTGCACCTTCTGCGGCTTAGCCAACGTAAATGTTTAGATCCTATAAAGAACACAGTGTGAGTATAAATATAAATTCACTTACACACACACCACAAATCACTACCTCGCATACAAACAGATGTATGTGCAAGCACACACAGACACACACACAGATTCAGACTCCCATATGCACACAAAACAGAATACAACTTTTGCATTCACCTTTTGCTGTAGGATTTATTCCACTACTTGAGCGATTCCATTTGACTTAACAGTGCTCAGGGGAGCACTTCAGTCAATTAATATATTGAACAATAAACAGCTTCTCACAGGCACTGGATGAGCCTAGGCCAATGGCCTTCAGCGGTCCAACACACACAGCACCTAAACAGCGAGTCTCATAAACCACCATAAATACTTACAGCTTCGCTTCTGTCAAAGTGAAGGCAAAATAACACAATGGGCTTCAACAATATAGCAAGTCAAGGGCCAAGGATTTCCTCGGCGGATTCTATTGGTTACACCTCGTACCTCAATGAAGCATGCGCGTGTTAGTTTTATGGGCCTTGGCCAGGGGTTCCTGTGTATCCACGCTGACCAGTAAATGCTCCTAGCGTGCAGTGGAAACTCAATGTGCTGGGCTAGCAAGGGCTAGCAAGACAAAAAAACGGGATGGAAGAGACACTGTAGAAGCCCTTTTGACACGCCAAACACACACACACACACACACACACACACACACACACACAAACACAGACACAGACACACACAGATGTCGCTGAGTGGAGAAATGAATCCATGGAAAAGACACATAATCCTCATTACAAAGGCCCCTGGCGGCACCTTTTATGTGACACGTGAATGGAGAACAATTATGTTTTCCCCGTTTCCCCTGGACCAGTCAGCCACAGCCCTTCTTGCAGGCACAGAGTCACAGCGGAGGCTGCTGATCAAACGTCAACATCCCCTCTCCCCCACCAGCATTCACACTCCTAATTACATTACATCAAGCACCAGACACACTAATTACACCTTTTGAAGCTGTGTACACAACCCTGCACCAATCGGGGAGACTACTCAATCATTTGTTCTTGCGTGCCTATGCATATCGGCATATGCGCGTGTGTGTGTGTGTGCGTGTGTGTAGCCTGTGTGTGTATTACATATTAGGTGTATGGGTGTGATATGTGTACAGTTTGTATGTGCACGTACTATGTGTGTAATGACAGAGGGAAAATGTGCTCCCTCATCTCATTTGGGATCCATTTATTCAGCCCTCTGCTATGATTAGTGGGTTTCTATGGTCACAGGTTATTAGAAACACTTGTCTTGTCAAAGGCTATATCAGAGGCCACCTTTCCCCAGAATCAGGGTAGAGGGGAGTGGAAGGTATGGATACATTCTGATAGGGAAGGGGGGTTTAAGTGCAAATGATCTCGGTGGTTAGGGGACAGGAGAGTCTAGCGGTCATGAGTTCAAACCCCGGTACACTTGTAAGCATCCTTGAGCATGATCAGCAGTGCCAACACAGTGCCAACACAATCAGCAGAACCATCACAGGCTAGCAGACCTGACCAATCAAGCAGCAGTGTCAACACTTACACTAGCAGACCTGACCAATCAAGTAAGAGTGGAAATTGCATTTTCCCCTGAATTTCTTATACATGTGTATTGGTGCGCAGTGCGCACATGTGTGTGTGTGTGTGTGTGTGTGTGTGTGTGTGTGTGTGTGTGTGTGTGTCTACATGGGTGTACACAGTATGAGAGGGAACAGGCTCCCTACGTCCAAATTGCAGTCAAGCTTCAGAAATAAAGAGCCCCTGAGACCCATTCGCCCGAGCAGGCAAACCCCACGCCGCCATGCGTCACAGACTCCACACTGACACTTTCATGGCTCTCTTTTTTTCTTCTCTTTTTCATATTTTTCATCTCGCTCTCTCTTTTTACCAGCGCTTTGACCTTTGGAGAATTTTCACAATTGTTCCCCCCATCGCCACGCCTGGGTCCCCTTTAGTCTCCTTAGACGTTTTCCCCCCATTATGCTTATTTTTTCCTATCTTCCCTTTCTTTTGTTTTGTTTTGCTGTTTCTCCCTCTTGATTTCTATGGTGACAGTGCACTTCCCAGGAATAGTGGAGGCTGGGGGATTATGGGAGGCGTGAAAGCGGATGGATGGCTTTCTCATAAATAGGTAGGAAACTCCTGCAGCCGGGCTGGATGGGATCAGCAGATGTGAGGCCTCTAATTGGGGACTTTTCAATCACTTGGAGGTGCAGAGAGGAGCGGCAGACAGGCACTGGTGGCGGTAGGCGGACAGACAGGCACTAAGGCAAGCGTCCGGTCTGACAGGAGTGCAGACAGACAGGCACTAAGGCAAGCTTCCGGTCTGACAGGAGTGCAGACAGACAGGCACTAAGGCAAGCGTCCAGTCTGACAGGAGTGCAGACAGACAGACAGGCAGATGAAATAAAGACACCAACTTGTACTGGCAGTAGACCCTGTGTCATGTCAGTGGTGGAGCCGAATTCAAACACCACATAATCCCCACTATAACTAAACATGCTTGCACTCGCAACACACACACACACACACACACACACACACACACACACACACACACACACAGACACGCACACACTCACACACAGGTACATGAAGTCCTCACCACAAAATCTTAGTGAGATCACATAAGCTGCAGGTAATAACATCATCACATCCTACAGCATGCCTCCTTCATATAGAGGCTCCATGTTGACACCATCCCATCTCAAGTGCTTCTCTAAATTGCATATAAGAACCATGCACACGCACGCACGCAAGCACGCACCATAAAAGCCTTTAGTCAAAACACATCAAAACACGTCACAGACACACACAATCATGCTCAAACAGGAGGCTGAAAACGCAACAAGTGCAGTGTTTACAGTCCGAGGTGGTTTGTTTGGAATAGAAGTATAGGCTATTGGTTGGTTCGGTGCAATGTTTCTCTGTGTCCCACAGTCGTTCTCGCACAGTGTAATGAGGGAGTAGGGTTTCACCCAGTGGTTTTGTAAATGCCAACCTTTGTGATACTGTGCACACGTCTGTAGCATTTACAGAAATGGCTCCAAAAGCGTGTGTTGGGACTGTAATTATTATATCACTGTTATAAAATGTGTAGCACTCCTGGTATTGTTCTTTTTGTTACTATTGTAAATGATTAGATTTGATTATTATTATTTATTAATAGGTTTTTGTACAGTATATGTAGGTTGATGCTACCTATGGCTTTGAGAAAATTCGGCATTTGCCGGGCACGTATTTCTCCTTAGTTCTTAAATTCCCAGAATCGGTGCTAGGCTCTCATCTGACGGCAACGATACGAGCAGAGAGCCTGAAACACTGCCGACTCCCCTGGCCACGGTAACCGCAGGCCAACCGCAGCTAAGCCTCCGAAGCCAATTAAAACCCTGTGAACTGAGGCTCCCTCGCACTTATTTATTCACGGAGCGAGAGCGCTCACTGTAAGGCGAGGAGCCTCCCTGTGAGCGTCTGGCTTCCTCCTCCAGCAGCCTTCCACAGTCTGTGGGAAACGTGTGAGCTGGGGCTCCTCTGTGGCCATGGAAGGCGAGAATTCACCTCCAGGTTTAAGCGCAGGCCTTGACAGACTGACAGACAGGCTGACAGATGCATGCAGGATCGGGGAGAGGCAATGCTCCTGGGCCTTGCTGCCACACGGACACACGCCGTGCTGCACAGTGACACATGCATGACACACTGGCCACCCCGTGTCGTCGCCACTAACAACTACACACCTATGTGTGTGTGTGTGTGTGTACGTGTGTGTGTGTGCGCGTGTGTGTGTGTGCATGTGATTGTGTATGCGTGTGCGTGTGTGTATCTGTGTGTGTGTGTGTGTGTGTGTGTGTGTGTGTGTATCTGTGTGTGTGTGTGTGTGTGTGTGTGTGTGTGTGTGTGTGTGTTTGGGGAGAAGGCTGGCTTCGTTATAAAAACTTCCTGTGAGTCCAGCTGAACACACATGGCAGTACACATACACACACACACCCCTTGCCACCCACCTTCCCCCTCCCCCATCCCCACCACACCTCCTCTAGGGAGCTATACAGTCACGTGTATAGCTGCAGACCTTTCCCAGGCTTTGCTCCTATATATATATAGACACACACACATATATTATATATATAAATATATATATATATATATATCATGTGTTACAGGTGTTTAAGTGGCAGCCCCAAAGACACGGTGATGCTTCAGGAAACTCGGGCCGTCGCTGTCTCAGGCGTGATGGAACATGCTTGGTTACCTTGGCAACGTGTTGATTTCTCAAACTGTTTGGTCTCACCCCCCCCCCTCCATTCCCCCTTCATTTCCCCCCGTTTCAGAGCAAAGTGTCTGGAGAAGAAGCCTTCCCCCCTCACGGCTTGCGCAGACATCCTGCGCATGACAAGGCATCACCTGCAGGGATGCCAGACTTCTGTCATCCGCCTGCGCCCGGCCAATCGCTCCTCCATTTAAACGTTGTACTGTTTCAACAAGATGGTGAACGGTGTGTGTGTGTGTGTGTGTGCGTGTGTGTGTGTGTCTTGCCATGCAGGAGTAAAAATTCCAGATTACCACAGATTTGTGGATGAAAACTCTTCCACTCTCTCCCTCTCTCTCCCTCTCTCTCCCTCTCTCTCTCTCAAATACACAGAAAACCGTCCTTGAGGGCACCTCCACCCTCTTGACTGGTAAGGAATGTTTATTTTCTCTCCCTCAGCCATCAACACAAGGGGGAAATTGTTTGTTTGAGTGTGTGTGTGTGTGTGTGTGTGTGTGTGTGTGTCTGTCTGTCTGTGCGTGTCCACGTGCACAGGCTCAGGAGAGACGGTGAGTAGAATACCTGGCTGTGTGAGTAGGAAGACAATATATCATGTCTTAGCAGGTTAATGAGACAAAGTAAACAGCGTGTGCTGCATGCAAAGCAGTAACATGACAACCTGTTTCTCGGGGGAGCTGGAATGTTCCAACACACACACGTGCACTCGCCCGCACACACACACACACACACAGGGATGTTTTCCATCAACTAATCATCCAAGCTTGTTTGCTATGTGGAAAGAGAGGTAAACGCTCACTTTAATTAGCAGCAAGTGCACCCCCATTTTTAACGTTGTCATTAATTGGGCAGTTTTGTATTTCTCTGGAGTTGCATGCGTCTTGAGGTGCATCTTATTCAAGATGATCTGTAACACACACCAAAACAAACAATGTGTATCTTCAAAAATCATGCATGTTGGGGCTAGTTTTCCATCTCGCCACTAGAGGCAGCGCTGTACTGAGGTAGCCAAGGGTGGCTCTCGCTGTGTGACTGTGTATTGTCTGGTGAATTAGGTGAGGCGAGGCCAAGGATGAGACTATGCAGCGAGGGATGATGTGTTAGTCTTGAGAAAACAATGATGTGTTGCTATAAAGGGAATAGAGAATGAAGGAATAAAATACACTGCTGAGATGACACAGATAGTGTTAAAGGTGACAAGCATAGTATTGCTGCAAATTATTTGGTCATCGGTCCAAATGGGTGTGCTGTCTTACAGTAGCGAGCACCAAGTCATCCCCTTAGCCCTCTGATGTCATGTCTTCCCCACAGCCTGTCCAGAATGTGCTCATCTCATCCCTGAAACAGAATGGGACACCCATGCTTCTCCTCCCATCTAAAGGTGTGGGAGTTCTACTACGAATCGGCATGGAGGACACATGGAAGTCCATAAGTTTGAGAATGAATCCCTTGGACCAAATGGTTTCCCAGAAAATACTTTTGGGGGTCCATTACATTAGATATGATACATCATAAAAAAAGAAATAAACATTGTATTTACCACTTCATTTTGGTGTTCCTACAGTAACAGCAGCTGTAGAATATGTATCTATGACCAGGCCCTGTATCCTAGAATTTGGTGCGGTACACCTGTGTAAAGCCACGAAGGTTGGCATGCATGTGTTTAGTCTGTATTGGTGTGTGGATAAGGATACAGTACCATTGGTGAAATAATAGCTGGTATCCAGGGAAAAACAAAGGGTAAATCCTGATTGATTGTAATAGCGAGTAAAGAGGGAGGTTTCTCTGAGCTCCTCCAAAACAATCTAACATTTGGATCCAAGAAATACCACAAAGACACACAACTGTGTGAAGAGCTAAGGGACTACATGTTTAACATGCTATGCCTGTCAATGCTCCACTCCTGATTTAAGGGTCTTGGAGATGTGTAGAATGTCTAACACACAAATAGGGGGTTTTATCAGTAAAATGAAGAGAGAATTCAGCCCTCAACTTTGGCTTATTTCACATAAATAAGGACAGATACCCATGGCAACTCAGCCATAACAGCTCATATTTTTTTGCAATTATCACAGAGGCTATAGACTACACCAGGAGACCTGAATGGAGGGTGTAAATCATTTTGTAGCAGTGGTAGCAGACCATCTCATATCAGAAAAAAGCATTTGATAATATTTTTTTTTTTTACTTTGTTTGAAAAAACAAACAGTGTCATTCTTTCCCGATCAAATCTACTGTATGTGGAGCTGCATATTTGTTTTCCCCCTTTCGCATTTTCTTCCCCAATTATAATCAATTCCTGATGGAATTACTACATTATTCCATGAAAACAGCCTATGAGCAGGTGTTTCAGATGCTCTAGCTGAATGCCAAACAGAGCCGGCAGGGGCTGCGGCTGACTGTTAGGTTTAATCTAATGTGACGGGGCCTCTGAAGATGGGGAAAGAAGAGAGAAACATTCTGCTTCTCAAAGCCAGCCTTGGTTATCGGGTTAAGCGCAGGTTAAACACGAATCAGCAAGACCATTAATGTCCAACATTAATTGTTTTTTGACTTGAGAAGTTACATTCTAATCTGTTAGAAAGTAATGTATTATACAATTATGTTATTAGTCAGTACCGGTAACAGGCTTGAAATAATATCCTACCACCAGCATAATCAAACTGGTATACAGCTCCATGTTGTCAATATCCTCATGGATATTCTAGTGTTTATGAGTATATAAAACCCGTGGATTACTGTGAGAATGATGGTTTACATTCACTGTAGATTTAAAGATTTGTTACCCACAAAAAATGGTGAATGTTCATATTCTTTAAGAAATATTGAATTACATCTCATTAAAACACTGCCTTTCAATTCTGGTTAGAATCATTTAGGGTTTTTTTTTTACATTCTGGCAAACAATTTTATGGAAACGTCAAAGATGTGAGAGTATCCACTTTGATTTGTTGCCTGGTGTGGCACAGCAGGTGTTCATGAAGCAAGGATGGACACTCCAACGAGGAACATGTTCGCGGGCAAACAGAATGTCATGGATACCACCATCCACCAGCTCGCCATCCAAAACAGAAACCAGCAGGAATCTCACCACATCTGGTTCTGGTGACTCCAGCGGACAAAGTCATGAAATAACTCGCTAGAGAGCCCAAAGGGGAGGGGAGGAAGTGTGGAATGAGGGAGAGAGAGAAACAAGAGGCAAGGTGGTTCCAATTAGAGAGCTATAGATAACCATTCATTTACTCCAGGCCTGGCTGCTAAGAGCACACGTTAGATTCACACCATTGGCTAATAGTATTTCTTAATAAAAACAAATACCTCTATCACTCCTGGACACCTGGACATCTGATGTTGGTTGTTTTTAGGCCCTTATCCAGCTACATTGACAGGATAAAGGGTAACATTGGGGAGGGCTCATGGATAGGCCTGGACCTCTCCTCCCATGGCTGAACCATGAAATAGGAGGAAACTGAAAGACTGCCATGGCTGCCCAACATCTGCTAGGCTCATGATTAGGGCTAGAAGCTCCACGCTCATGCCCGTAAGCAGGAGCTCAGCGCTCCCAAGACTCCAGCTAATTATCAGAACCACCCTCAGACTCCTTCAAAGTCAGTGTTTCAACGCTCCCCAGCCCCTAACTTCCCAGCACCCCAACATAATCATGTCTGCATTCCCTAAAACAGATGATACCCCCACCCCCTTCCCCCCAACCCCTGCTTTCTAATGCTCAGGCTGTTGTTACAAACGTCTGGGCCTCCCAACTGTCTGACCTCCATCATCAAACTGGCCAGACACAGGCACCCTTTATAGTGCATATTGCACCTTTAAAAGGGTGCCACAGTCACAGGTTTTCAGGTGCTGGAAGAGTTGCTGTTTGAGACCAAAACAGTTTTATTTCTCTAATGACCCCAAAAGAATCTTTGATTTCCCTTTAACAGTGAACCAGAAGAGACTTGAGATGAGAATTTGTTTGAGCTTTTTATTATTGTTTGTATTATATGAAATGTCAATATACTACATTAACTTCTTTAAGGGTTGGTGGATCAAAATGTAACTGGAACTGTACTGAACCCACTGAGTAAAACTAATACTCACTGCTTGTAGGTGTTTCAATATTTCTAGGAGGGGAATGTTTGATTGAAACCGTATGGGCCAGGTGCATCCGCACAGCAGCTTCAGTCTCCGATTGAGACAGAGAATTGAGACAGGCTTTGTGAGGACAATGAAAAAGACACATGTCCACGCAGGCATTTTTAGACCCTGGGGTCAAACATGTAAAGTTTCATAATGCGCCGATAGCTCGGGAAAATCTTAAACAAGCATGCGAATGGTTGTGTTTTCTCTTCATTGGAAAATGGCTTGTCTGGGTTTCTGGAATGCGTTTATGGATGTCTGTTCACCTGACAAAGCCATTGCCAGGTACAGTATATGAACTACTGTCACAAGTCACTTTAGAGGTCATGGTCACACCATCTGATGAGACATCTTGTGTGTTCTGTCTCAATCATACTCAGACACATTTGACAGAAGAAAATGTACTTCTTATGCTACCAAAAAAAAAGACCACCGTGTCAATTTCAACCTAGTAAAGAGCAGAGGTTGATGCCTACTGGGAACATTTAACCTTACAGTGACCTTGAAGTGATATTCTTGTTTGCCTATGTCATTTGAATTCCGAAGCTACCATGCCTACAACCATTTCAACAATCAGTGTAAATGAATGTTACTGGCAGTGAAGACGTAGCTAAAAATATTTTCTTTACATAGGAGTGATTGGCTCAAGTCATTTCTTTGTATCACCTGAGAAATTGTTACGGCAACATCCTGAAAGACCATAAAAGTTTTGTTCAGAAAGCACTAGCTTGATATGGCGTTTTGAAAATGAGTGATACCTATCAATTCATTGTCGATTTCCTTGACAGCTTCCTGTTATATACAATACAGTGCAAGCGTTGTCTGCGAGGCTCCTAAACAATGCCATACTGTACTGGTCATGTGCTTTGTACTATTTGTATTTATTATTTACTTTATTATTTAAGTGTGCTCTAATGTGCTGTGTGAAGTTTAATGTGTTTAACAGGACTGACTAGATCCAATGTGTTTCTCTATAATAAAGAATATGTCGCTTAAAGAAAGGAATTTAGTAAGGAATTACAACTCTAATATAGATTAACAGTGTGGGTTAAAGGAGTCCTTTAATCATCACCCCCATCTGAACCCTCTACTTTAATTAGCTAATGTACACCCATTTTGCTTAGGTAAACTGTTCCAACTCTGAAAAGACTATAACACACAATAACATGGTTAATCACATTTAGGCTACATAGTGACACAATTAACTTTGAAATGTGTTTGAAATGGAATGGCAATTACATTGCAGATGTCTGAGAATGTCAGCACCAAGAGAGAAAAAAGACTGTA
>JAODUG010000002.1:2145250-2167729 GCA_027564795.1 Aphredoderus sayanus | reverse complement strand
GTGGCAATGTCAGCATTTGCTAAATTATATACAGTGTGTTCCAGTTAAGTTGTTTTATCGATCAAGTAACATGGTATTGTCCACCACAATTCATTTTACATTTTCACAATTACTTGTTCTCGCATAGGCTTGAGCTTGCTTTGTTCCCTATCTAAATCCACAAGAAGGACGTGGTGTATACACAGTGAGCATAGAGCAGCTTTCAACCCATCGAATGGAATAATAGAGACGGAATAGTGGAGACTGCATACAAAGCCAATTATGTGCGATTTACACATACTGCATGTACACAGTATAGTAGAATGAGTCAGTTAGGTAGGTAGTTAATTGCTGCCCTAAAAACACAACTCTACTTGAGTGTTAAGTTATGTTAAAAGTATTTTCTTTCAAAAATGTCCTTAAGCACATGCGGCAAGTTAATTTTGTTGTTGAGGATCCAGCACAGAAGTGGCTACATGTAGTTGTGTTGAACAGAGTAGGAAAATAATATAGAAGCTGTTGTCCGGATGCTTTATTGATCCAACACTGGGCACTAGTGCCATGCCCTGTCCGCTCACCCTCTTCTCAGCCTCGTACTCAGCCCAGGCAGCTTTGCGGTCCTCCTCGCTCAGGGCCTCCTCCTCCTTGTGGTCCAGCAGGGAGTCGTGTTCATGGTAGCATACAATGTAGTCTTTCTGGCTTTGTAGTAGTTCTGCCAAGATGGGGTCCTGCAGAACAGTAGTGATAAAGAGAAAACAGACATTACTGAAGTTCCAGACAGCAGCCATTATTGTACACCTGAGAGTCACTGTCAAACAGTGATTATTGTAATAACTTAGGAAAAAAGAAAAAAACTCACTTCAGACCTTAATTCCTCAATTATGATTTTATTGTTTTTCTGTTCAGATTACATTTTTAAGTGTGGCCAGCATCATTCTAGTGTGAACTTGTCATGGTTCTGACCCGCATGTGCAAGCAAACAAGACGTCACATGCAACACGCTGTGTCGAATAGAAGTAAACACTGACCGAGGATTGCCATTGGATTTCAACTGCCCACACTCCTTTTCTCATGCATCGATAGTGCATTGGGTTGGATTTTGGCAGCGAGAACCAGTCTTCAGAGCTTGGAATCGTTGAGCTGACCAATCAGCATCATACTGATAGCTAGGGGTGTGCTGACAGTAAAAGCAACTCGAAAACAACAATGGCGCTTCCTAATGTGGTTAACTGAATTGGAAAGTATTATTTCTTCACTAAAAGAAGGGCAAAGAATGGCACTAAAAGCTTTTCTCAATGGAAAAGATGTTCTGACTCACAGTTTGATTTAACAACCGGCTTCGCTGGTTCACAGGTTCTTTTTTTTTTTTTTTACTGCCTGCCCTTTTCAAACTGTTTGTGTGGACGGCTCCCCAGATGGATGTGTATAACAAACCAACGTGGTTGTGTGTAACAAACCATCTGGTGTGTCAGGTTATGGTTGTAAGCATCCTTGAACAAGATGCCATCTTGATCAAGAATGCTTACATGTAGAGGAGGCAAGTCAGGGATCCAACCTATCCGATCTGACCTTTCAGCAGAGAATTGACCACGCTATCCACCAGTCTATGTGGTCCTATGGTACTGCAATTGGAAAGGCAGGCTACTACAATTATATGAAGATATGCTACACTTAATTACTTATTTGATTACAGTAAACCCTGCAGCTGAAAACACCTGCCACAGCGGTAAGTGATGAGTAGCAGTGTGCACACAGAACTGCCTGTTGTCGGGGGCCACTTTCAATTCAACTCAAACACTAAAAGGTATTTTGGTCTCCTGTCTATTGCAGTTGTTTAAGTCATGCAGATTCCGAGTTTTAGCTAAAAGGTTAAAGATAAACAGCTCTGACTAAACAACCAAAATATTCAAACGCTAAAAACAACCAATCCAAAAAAACATACTACCCAATGCCAAACAAAAAAAAGAAAATGAAAATGTTTGAGTCAATAGGAGTTGACTGGACTCAGACGTCGGCATGCGACTCAGGTTTCCATGACAACACTGTTATTGAAAACAATACCTGAGCAAAAAACGCTGTGCTGGGCCAGGTCCCGGTCACACAAACGTGGTTTAAATTACTCTCCTCGTGTTTGCTTTTCTTTGTCCTGCCTTTGCTTTACATTAAATTGGAACCTCGCATTCTGGACACGGCACAAGTGTTGCGTCGGAACCCTTCACACAGGGATATTTACGGAATGCTCCACACTCATTTGATCACTGCCCTCTCCCGCTCTCAAACTCTCACCCTCTGATGGCGCTATGACAATCCGTTCACCGCCACAAACTAAATTAATCATAGATGTCATCTGCATTGGGGGAATGAAAGCGAGAAATAACAGGAGAACACCACACTACGAAATTAAGCAGTGATTGCAGACCTGCATTGCATAAACAGAAAATATACACCAGACCAGAAGCGGCGAAATTAGATCCCTCAAAGAGGAGAGAACAGAAATGCTAACGGACCACACAACGGCCTATTTTTAGGCCTCTGCTGCTCCAGGGAGAGATAAGATGATTGATACAGGTAGGGGTAAAAACATAAAAAAGAAAGCATGTGCTTAGGTCATTCCACATAAACATGAAGCACTCCACAACCCTGGGCACTTTGAGCCCTACCACTAAGCGAGTCTGATGGCTAGAAAATAGAAACATGTGGCAACACGGAGCATAATCAGGACAGACCCGGGCCACCCCTGAACAGCCAGACATTTTGAAGCAGAGGCCCAGCCTGCATCTAAACTTGTGCTTTACTCACTGATTAGGACACACACACACACACACTCTCAAGTCTGTCAGCCTGACTTGTAGTGAAGGCATCTACAGTGTTCCGCCAATGACACCTCGACGAACAAAAAGATCATGTTCAGACAAGGCACAAGTGCTGATGATGGCTCGTGTACAAGTTTAACATACAGTATATGATGATCACTAAGCCATGTGCATACAATGCCAACAGCTCCTCGGCTTCTGACGAAAATATCTCCATATCGCTTGTTCCTGCGAATTGTCACTTAAAAGACGAGCATGCAATGTGTGCACTCCACCCATACATGCGTGTATGTGCTAAATATAAGCATTCTGAGTTCTGCTAATAATCGCACAAAAGAAGAGGGATATGAGATGCACTTTGTTGGCATTTCCTTATATACAAAACTCTTCAGCATGACTACAATGGTGATGTGAAAGATCAGTGGATGAATAAGACAGGCATGCAGCCATAGTGTAGAGCACAAATTTGCATGCACGTACACGGCAACAAACGCAAGCGTACTGTACATAGCATTCTATAGGAAAGCCCAGCTCAACTGTGGTGAAGGCTTATCTCACTAGCAGGGTACCATTTATCACTACAACACAGTACAGCTAACCTCATCTCTGGGGCTAGACTGACAACAACCAGCATCATCATTATACTCAATGTAAACTTGTACAGTACATGTATAAGCCTGTTTGGAGTGTTTGGCTGACAGGTGAAAAATAACACAGCTTTAAACAGGCCATAATGCATGTGACAATACATCACCCCCATGTGGCAGGCCACTGAACTACATTGTCTTTTGTAAGAGTAAAGAAGAAAAAGATGCCTCAAATGTCTATATACAAGCGCAACACTCTAATGCTTTTTTGACATCCTGGTTGCTAGAATACAATATTTTGGACAGTGGTCTTTTTTCCGTCCTTCATCTGTGAAGTCATATTAAGATATAAAACTGTTTAGATTTAATGAAAATCTAAATAAACGAAATAGTGACATTATTGACTGCGTTGCGTGTAACAGATCAATGAAGCCGCAGGACATTACAGCCCCTCCCCATGAAGCCCAGTGCATTTTGGGATGCTTGAGTAATCCCTACACGCAACAGTTCAGGGGTGGTCCGGTCCATCTCCTCCTGTGTGCGTGTGTGTGTGTTTTGAGCCAGCAATAATGATGTTAGGAAATGGGACCTGAGCTATTGTCATTCTTAAGGAGCTGGAGGGGGACGCCTATCAGTTTACTGGAGGGGCACAGTGAGAGAGAGTGCAAGAAAGGGCAGCAGAGCAAAGGGGCAAATGCATAGAAGGGAAAGTGGTATATTACCACACTCAACTGTACTTTTTCTCATCTAACAAAGAAAGACAGAGGAGAAATGCTTCTCAGGAAAATATTTGACACTTTGCATTAGTGTTCAACGCAGATACAGTACAGCAGTACCAACATTCTAACATGACATTTTGCGCATAGCTCTGACTGGGGAAAACGCTAGATATAATGGCAGGGAGGACCTACCAAAGCATTAGCCTAACAACTCATTCACTTAATGGCCTTCCAGTCCCAACAAAGCAGTGGATATTAATTTCCATTCATTTGCAGTAGATTGTATACAGAAGTTATGGCAATGATGTGAACAATGCAGTGCTTTTGTTAAATCATTGTGGCCACTGAGAAGTAGACTGATGCAAGGAGGGTACAAGCCCCACGCCTTTATACCGTACATCAGGGAATTGTGTGCATGTCTGTGCACTTCATTCAATATGAAAGTACAGACTATGTAAGCCTATTGTCCATGTTTCTGAATGATAAAGCTGATCATGAAAAAGTTATAAATTAAACAAAACAGGTCAAATAAATCCTTCTTGGGCATATTAACATGTTTTAGTTATATTATAATAATAATAGGTATACATCAAACCCCAATTCTTTCCATTCTTTCCATCAAACAAGCAATTTATGTTCTTTGTAAGCCAAATTCTTGTATAATATAAAGTGGCTAACCTGCCAGCACTCCATAAATGATGTAAAGCAGTTTTAAATCTAAACAGTTCCCCCAGCACTAAGAGAAAAACATGGGAGTTGCTGTTTAAGTGGGCCTCAAGCAGAAGGCTTTACAACTTGGCAAAGGCACTCACATGTGCTTTACCATCAGACTTTAGATGGTGTTTAACTGGGAAAGCTCTGATGCATTTAAACACCCCACTGCATTAATGGCTTTGGTTGCTGTGCAGGCAGGGCTTTTAGCGGCTTTATCAGATATATAGCTCTAGCTGAGAACCCTAATACAACCATGTTAGTTTAATTTCCTCTGCCTATCGTGTAAACCCTGATAGTCACTGGGTTTTAAAAGTTTATTCCTCTCATTACTGCAATAATGCATCCCCCCATTTTAGAGACAGAACCACTCTGCTGGGGGTTGAGGTTGCCAGGGGAGGAGTTTGAAGAGAGGGAATGCAAAAGGTGACTTAGAAAAGCTATATTGACTGAAATGTAGAAGATTCCCCTGATGTCCAGCAGTGACCAATCTGTGCTATAATAATCTTTCTAGGGCCATGGAAGCATGAGTGACAATACAACAAGACCACCAAAGACTTAGCAAAGTAGGGCCAATAGTGCCAATAGTTAACATCGACATTGATAAATCACTGTAGGAACTTCAATAAAGTGAAGTTGACAGACAGCCCTAGCTGTGAGCATGGCGCATCACTAGGTACAACAGGGGGAGCAGAGAGGTGAAAGGAAATTGGACGAAGAGATTATAGACAGAATCTCATGTCTCCACCACAGAGCCCCTCTTTGTCATTAGAGGGGAAATACGCCTGCTTCCTTTGTCTCCAATTAGTTTCTCTGAAGAGCAGGGAGACGTCTTAAAAGAGGGGTTTAAATAATGACCCTTCATCTGACGGGGGGAGGGACCAAGGAGGAAAAGAAAAACTATTTTAGTGGGCTTCCTTTGAACGTGCATAGGCAACGTGGTGAGTCAGGGTAACAGATGGTCCTGAAGATGTTGAGGGTGGGGGGAGGAGAGACAGGGGTAAGACAGAAGGAACAGTGGAAAAGGCCTGGGCCAGGTGAGGTGCACAGAGGCAAAGACTGCAGACAATAGCTGCCATCAAGACACAAGACGGAGGCACACTAGAAATAGAAAGAGCGTCAGCATTGCAGAGGATGAAGACACTAAACCCCTGAGAATGGGCTCATTATTTGTTTTCTACCCGTCTATGCAGACGGCAAATCTGGTCAGACACAACATCAGATATCAATTAGCAGCTTAATGAGTTCTAAAAAAGAAATACAGATTCGCTTATTAAGAAGCTGAGAATTGAAGCACCTCCTCCAAGTGACCCAGCTAGAATCATTCTCTCCTTCTCTGCATTTGGCCAAAGGTGGTGGAGGGTGTCTGACTCATCTTCACATTATTCCAGACAGCGAATTCCTTCCACAATACTGCAGTCCACATCACAGTTAACCCCCCTGGCCAGAAACAGGTCAGCTTGTTAAAGCGCTTGTCAAGGCTCTCTATCTTTTAATACTGTGTCACATAAATGTCAGCGGGCTCATTAAAGATCATGCACAATGAACACATCTTTCCCTCCCCTCAGATCAGCAGCCCGACACCACTGTAGCAGGGCAGCTCGTGGGCCAGGAAGCAGAGAGGTTGATGTGAGCTGCAGGTTGAGAGGCTTCACAGCATGTTCCTGCCTATTAATACCCATGAGGGGGAACACAGATAGAGATCCCACCATACTGCAGATGGAAAACAGACTTTATCTAGGTGCTCGAAAATGGCCTCTCATCTGTCCGGTGCACAAGCGTCCGGAAGAGACATGCAGTGTTGCTTTTATCCCATTATTCTGTTTACAGACATCTGCAGAGAAGCCCAGGTGAAACCAAACAGAAGGGGGGGGGGGACACTTAACAGCACCAGGATGAACCCAGAGACTGCAGAAAAAGGGAGGGGGAATCAAAGAGAATGGCAGCAGCTCTGGTCTGCAGCAGCAGTGTTGCAATGTGAAGACTATTTACCAAATAGCAGTAAACAGATGAATCTGCACAGCTGTGTGTGGTTGGACGGCCCATCTAGGGGCTGCGTGCTCTCATTAAACCACAGGGGGGCTTAAGGGGCCTGGGGGTAGCAGTGGTCAACTGCTTGGAATAATATTGCAAATAAGGAACATTGATATTGCCTCTTTTTTTTCTATCAAGTATGACTAGAATAAGTACTAGCAGAGAACAATGGTATTAGCGTGGCACAGTTTTGACGAGTTGTCAAATAAAAAGGTCTAGCCCATAGCTTGCCTTAACGTACATGCTTGACATCTGTCACTCATGTGACAGGCAGGCAATGTCTACATATGGTTGCCAGGTTTGACCTAAATGCATTATATTACTGTCAGAGAGGTAACTTGCGACAGCACTTTGCACCCAGGAAGAGGAGTAGAGACAAGACTGAAACAAGATGCCATAGAAAAGATTAGCTGGGCTGACACTGGCCACAAGGCCAAAGCAATTTAAATGTAGCAACAACAACAAAAACAAGCTTGGCATTTAAAGTGATATTTGGTGAGGGTAATGATAAAGAACAGGCACATTCACTAGTGCAGTCATTAAGGTCCTGTTGTTAGGTACCACTCTTAAGAGGTCAGTATTGAGAGCACTATTAAAAGTCATTCATCTGTCTGTGTATTACGCCACATATTCCTGTCATCTCCATCAACCAATAGCTACACACCTTGGGCAGCACAGGCGTGGCCTTCTTGCTCTTCTTCCCAGAGGGATCGTCCAGCATGTCCGGCTCAAAGTTGTAGAGCTCAGTCAGCTCACTCATGGTGAAGTGCCTCTCTATCTGTTGCTGGTCCACCACACGGAACGACAGAGACTGCTTGGTCACCTGCCGCTCGTAAATCTTCTCCTCCATGGTTCCCTAAAGAGCAGAAGGATGAGACAAAGGAACATTTAAAATAAATGGCATGCAACAATCCATCAAATACAA
This sequence comes from Aphredoderus sayanus, assembly GCA_027564795.1. Taxonomy (NCBI): domain Eukaryota; kingdom Metazoa; phylum Chordata; class Actinopteri; order Percopsiformes; family Aphredoderidae; genus Aphredoderus; species Aphredoderus sayanus. Next base: position 2,159,961 of record JAODUG010000002.1, on the reverse strand, counting down.
CCTTTATTGGTGAATAGCGATAAGTCATTTTACCAGCTATAGTAAAAACCACTTTGGCCCATACAGTACATTACATTACATTTTTCAATTTGATTTAGTTTCCAGTTTACTTATGAATTACTTTATGCTAATTGTATCCTGCTTGCCCAGTTCTACCCAAAAGGGACCAGAGAGAAATGAAGGCGCTCACCTGGGCCAGGAACCTGTAGACAAACACCGTCTTCACCTGGCCAAAGCGGTAGACCCTAAAAATACTCTGGATGTCATAGGAGGGGTTCCAGGAGGCGTCGAAGATAATGACCCTGTTAGAAGCCACCAGGTTGATGCCCAGAGAGCCGGCCCGCGTTGAGATGAGGAACAGGCGACCCCTGGGGAAGTGACATAGAGCGGTGAGGAGATAGCGAGCGGCCTTTATTCTCTGAAACACAATGGAACATCTACGACAACGCGCCTGCACGATAGCTGTGGCGTTCTGTGGTGTTCTATGGATGGACAATGCTAGGGGCGTGGGGATTACCGTGTGTTACTGGGGTCATTGAAGTCCTCTGCCCACTTCTTCCTGGTGGTGGCGCCGGTGGAGCCATCCAGGCGATAGTAGTCAATGTTCCGGAACCACTTGCCATCACCTATCACAGACATGCCACAGTTAGCCCATCTGCTACATCACAGATGGGCACAACTTCTACCCGGCACCCCCCACACACACACACTTCACAAGCGTACACGGGGTCTTTTACTTGTCATGGTGTTGAAACATCAAGGGCTCACACTGAGTATGAGCAGATAGGTGGGGGCCAGCCGCGTTTAGCCTTTAAGACAGGCTGCCACCCCCCCATCAGCCTTCATAACTAACTCTTCAGTATGTTTCCAATTACAGCACTGTGATCTTTTCATTACAAATTACCAACCCTTAAGCAAACATTTTTTGGAGAGGGGGGGTATGTATATAAAAAAATACAAAAAAAAAAAAAAGTCAAGGTCTAATCATTTTCAAAATGAAAGCAAAAACAGCTGCTGAAGTTTAATTAGGAACATGACCTTATGCCAGAGGCTGTGAGTGTGTTTAGAAGTACAAGATTGCACCAGTGTACAAGAATACATGTTGCATGTGGACTGTCTTACGAGTGAAACCTCACCTACACCTGACAGCGCCTGAGCTTTCTCTGAAACGTTAGCATTCTTTATACCTCACACATGGTTCCACTAGTTCAAAGGCTCCAGCGTGAAACCACAAGAATGTGCTTACACTGTGTGCCACAATTGCCCAGGCTGCAGTCTGAATATATAAACGATACACTCTATATGATTTGATCATATTAAGAGTTTGCATAAAAAGAAGCAATTTGCTACACTTGCCTTTGTATGGAGAGACCTTGCCCTCCTCCTTTGCCCTGCCAGCAAGTTCCAGGAAGTCCTCAATCAGATCAAGAGAGATCAGAGACTGGCTAAACACAAGCCTAAAGAAGAGGGGGTGGCAAGGAACAGGAGACAAGAAGATACAAGCGTGTCAGTTTACCACCCTGTTCCAATTCACTCTGTGATTAACCCAAACACTACCCGGTCACACGGTGACCCTTCAGCCCATCAGTGCAGCCAGGAAACAGGGGACACCTGCATGGTGAGGAAGAACGTAGGGAAGAGGGATAGTCCCTTTAGGTGAACTAAATTCCATGTGAATTTAAAAATGGGTATATACTTACACTTTATCATCCACCTCCTCAGCCATGCGCAGAATCTCAAAGAGCAGCACCATCTTTCCGGAATGTTCCAGGATCTCGGAGTCGGCCTCGGTGACAAACTCCTTGTGCCAGTCGGCAGACGGGCTGCTGGGGCTGGAGCCAGAGGGCCGCGCTGAGGGAAGAATCACAAAGCAGGGCCCAGTGAGCTCCAGCATGACACTCAAACCTCCAGGCAATAAGCTAATGGCTTCTTATTTTAGTGTTTGTTGCATCATCCTATATGGATCAATTGCAGATTTAATTGACGCGGAAATGAGATCTTTAAATATCAAATACTTATCTAATCCATTTAAAGTTGAGCTAAACATCAGTTTAGGCCCTCTGCCCAACACCTAAAATAGGTGTGTCCGTGTTTTGACAGGTATATTCATATCCTATCATATACCTTCTGCCTTCCTCATACCTTCCTCCACCGGCTCTGCTCTGTTGCGACTCTCTGGGTTCCCGCCTCGGGAGCTGGTGTTCCACTCCTTGATCACCTCCAGGTCGTCACTGTCCGACTCATCGGAATCCTTTTTCCCCCTCCCTCGCGTCTTCTTCCTGTCGAGGGAAAATGGACACAGACATGAATCCCACTCTGCCCTCCTCCTTGTCCTTGCGACAGCCGTTGTCATGTTTCCTTAGTTCCTTCGCCTTGACGACGGAGCGCTAAGGACATGAACGCCAGCCAATATCACGTATAGGAGGACGGCGACTGGCAGTTCTTACTTCTTTTTCTTCTTGTCTTCCTCAGAGCTCAGACTCATGGAGGACTCATCCGTCTCCGAGGCGATGAACTCCTCCATGCTGTCTTCATCAAAGTAACCCTGTGACAGCGATGGCGCGCATTAGCGATGGGCCGTGCCGCTATACAGGTCACGAGGACATGGCGCTTTGACAAGAGTGCGGGCGCGTGTCAGACGCAGACACGCGTTCATCCTCCGCCGCCTCTCCTCACCTTGTTTTCCTTGCTGATGTAGTCCAGCTGAAGACACCAGGGATGGGTCCAGATTCTGCTCAGCATCTGGAAATCCTGGAACAGTTTGGTCCCGGCGCGGCCCCGGCCTCCTTCCAAGGCGTTCCCAACACCTGCACACGGGGGACACGGGAGACGAGTGTGAGAGAATGGCCTTTCCAGTACCCAGCAGCCTGCTAACAGCTGCAGCCGAGAGCCACTCCCTCACACTTTCGTGTATCAGAAACACTATAGCATGTGCAGCCAGTAAGGATGGAAGGACATTTATTAAATATAGCCAGACCAGAATTTGTAGTACCTCACATATTTATTTTTTTTAGAATGGAGAAGGGGGGTGGGGGGGGCAGTGGAAGGCTGGAGCGCTACACTGCTTTACATAGACTGTAAGGGGCTGCCTGTCTACCTCCAGTCCAAAGCTACAACCCACAGTCCAGCCACGGTCATCAGCAGTGTGGTGATGAAAAAAAAAAAACTACCCTAATGAGCCACTGCACACATTCCATGCCTCCTTGTTCTATGGTGTTAGGGTACCCCCCCCCACACCCCCCACACACACACACACACACACACAAAACTCTTAACGTTATGGCCCCACATTCCCCAAGGTCCTCCCCCTTCTCTCCCAGAGCTCTTCATTAGGAGGGGGAGACGTGGGAAACTGGGTTTAAACTAGCCTGCGGCACTCTGCCAGCTTCCTCACACCTTATCTGCTGGCCACATTCTGAGCCAGACCCCGCAACCACTTAGCAAAGAAAGATTCCCTTTCACTTAAAATGTCAGACCTATGCAAATGGTAGGCAATGCCTGCTGGGTAAAATCCCAGGTTATGCTATCGCATGATCATTTTTTTTTTCTATAAATATTTTGTAATGTTTTGTCATTTTACGGAGTATACAAAAAACAGTATTGGAAAACCCCCGGGCAGTATAACTACGCTTCACATCATAATCCAGAAAGAAGGCATTATGTGCTGAAGCTTTAAAAACCGATCTGTGAGCCAATTCGTCTAGGAAGCACCGGAGCTCTCACCTGTGAAGTGCTCCAGATAGTATCTGTAGAGTTTACACTGGATCGGGGTCACTCTCACAGACAGCACATACTCATGCTTGGGGGGAAGGAACTTTGTAAGTGCGGTGTAGTCTTTTCTCTGTGGGAAGAGAGCGAGAGGGAAAAAAAACACACCACACAACATGTAGTTACTACTCTCAATAGGATACTGCTACTGTCTGAGGTTATCGATAGCATTGGAGTACAATTCTCTACCGGCCGACCCGCTTCAAGGCATTACCTGGACACAGCCTGCCAACATCTCATAGAGAATATGAGCCCTCTTCTTCATGACACGCACGTCCTGCATGGTGGAGTCGGCACACTGGCCGTTCTGGATGGGGTTGATGAAGCGGTTCCTGAACTCCTTTACCGACCCCAAAAGGTTCTCCTTGATAAAGTTCACCATGCAGTGATCTGGGAGGGGAAGACAAATTGAAATGTTATGTACAAGTGTGGATGATTTGGCTTTTTATTTTAAAGAATGTGTGTGTGATGATAATAATAATAATAATCATAATAATATCCCTACAGCATAATGAGAACATTGGACTGATTATTGGAGTACTTACTGGTGATGCAAGTTTTTTGTAAACAAGAGAATGTTCTTAAACAAAAGGCTCCTCTCTTCAGAGGGAAAATGCTTGCCATTTTTAGAGGCAGTTAATGACTGTCAACAATCAACAACTTAGTTGTGTCCTTGGGAAGGTACAGAAAGCTGATACATTATTGCTGCAATGCTCTTACACTTCTTTGGGCATCAAAATAAAAAAAAATAAAAAAACTCACAGCACCAGTCTTGCTGTCTGCCATCTGGAACACTTGACATTTCCGACGGGAGTAATAGTTTACAGAGAGAGATCAGACGGAGACTCACACTCTATGAGGTTGTTTTGCAGAGGTGTTCCAGTCAAGATGACCCTCCTACGGGTTCTTATGGAGTTCATGGCTTTGGACACTGCGGATGCTTCATTCTTCAGGATGTGACCCTCGTCACAGATCACAAAGTCTGGGCCTGGTGACACAGTGAATGCAATGTTACGTGCATGCAGGAGGAGCCAGTAGACAGTCTCGCTGACTTAGAATTGATACACATAAGTCTACCTGGATCTACAAGCGTCTTCTGGAAAGTCTCCTTGAGCTTCTTGCTCTTGATGTTTCTGCCCTGGGTGAGGTTTCGGTACATCTCATAACCAATGATCATGATGCCCCCGTCCTCATGCCAACGCTGAAGGGCATGTGATCGCTCCTGGGGCCTCTTGATGGTGGCCAGCTCAGTCACCTGAAAACCATATAATTAACACACCTCACCCAATTCCACACCTGAATCTCTGGGTAGCCAGATAGGACTACTGTCACTCAAATTAAAATGGCCTCACCTAAATGAGTGGTGTGATTAGGAACATGACAAAGCCTTTAACTGTAAATACTGTTAAGTGTTGTTAGAAGTACTAGTAAAGCAGTGATGGAAGGGGAATCCTACAGTCAGGAAAGCAGAATCCCTACCCAAGACCCACCTCTACTGGATGTCTAAACTACTGACCTCTCTACCTCATAACACTCCCATTACACATAATTAGTTTCATTCATCTTTACCATTTATGCAAAAAGGAAAATATATATCCTCTCTGCTATTACGGTAGAATTGATTCTTAGGTAACTTAGTCCACTGTAAAGCATGGCAACAGAAGACACAAAAGACCAACTCATCTACCTCTAAGCATTCCTCATCCTTCATTCCTTCCTGCCACTTCTCAAACTCATTGAGCCAGTTCAGGACTGTGTTCAGGGGACACACGACCAGGGCTGTGGAGAAGTTGAGCTTATCACACAGAAGCAAAGTGTGGAGGAATGTCACCACCTACAGGGCAAGCAAAGAACTACAGTCAAACATTGGAAAGGAGCGCTGCTCCTTCAGCCGCCCAAATTAAATTATATATTTCTGGAACATATTAACATTGTGAATTTGATACAGGTAACTGAAATGGCATATTGGGCATGGGCACCCAAAGCCTTATTTAAAGTAAAGCATTTTACATGGGGTGCATGGCATTGGGTAATATTTTGTAGATTGTAGCTGAAGAAAGTTATTCTCAAAATGCTCTTTTCTCCTTACTTGCAGGGTTTTCCCAAGGCCCATACAGTGAGCCAGAATACAGCCAGAACCAGAAGACTTCTCAGTCTTCCTCACTGACTCACAGCAGCAGTCCCACATAAACTGCACTCCTGTAAAAAAAAAACGAAAAAACTAAAAACAAAATAAATTCACACACATCTTCAGCAGAGGAAGTGTGGCAGGTACTGCCTAAACATTAGGCAGCGATACGTTTACAGCTTTTAATCTGTGCACACGTCTTGGTCCTCACCGTCAACCTGGTGGGGTTTGAGCTTGGTGACCAGGTTCCTGTGCACCTGCACAATAGGCTCCTTGGTCTCTTCGTCCTCATCGAGCACCAACTTGGTGGTGATGGGACACACCACCTGAGATGCCTCCTCTACCACAATCACCTAGGAGAAGATGGAATCGCACAAAAATAAACTTCGTTTTCAAATGTTTACTCAGGGGATTTCATCGTTTGAGCATATCCAAGGGAACCAATTTCTTACCTCTCTGAGTTTGGCCCGCAGTGCCTCCCTCTCTGCAATACGTTTCCTCCTGTCCTCCTCCTCTTTCAGGGCGTCTCTGGTTTCGGTACGCAGCTTGTCATCCTTCAGAATTTTACGGATCTTCTTGCGACCTTTGGGGGTGTCCTTATTGTCGTCATCGTCGTCCCCCTCTCCATCTTCCTCTCCACTCTGGAGAAACACATTAAGGTCATCCCTCTGATCCGTGGGGTCCAACATTTATCTCGATTGATAAGTTGCATAGCAACAAACACTGTTCATGGCTATAAACTATAAACATAGCACACTCGCGGGGGAGTATTTCTCCAATTATATTATGCGTGAACTCCTTGACAATATTTATTTTCTCAAACAGCATACTGTAGATATATTCAAAATTTAATTCATACCTTCTCATTGCTGGAGGAGGAATCCTGCACCTTGATTCTGCGCCGCTTCTTTTTCTGAGCATAACTCCGTTTCTCCTCATCCTTCTTCTTCTTCGCAGCCCTACAGACAAAAAATGAACACCATTTTAAATGGACCATAGTAAAGGAGGCAAGGCAATGGCCAGTGAGTACACAGGATTTTATTGGTTCACCTGGTCTTTCGCCGTTTGCCCTCATTCTCTGATCCGCTGAGCTCCTCGCTCATTGGCTCAGATTGGCTACTTGAACCGGACTTCTTAAAGTCAGAGTCTGCAGAGTCATCACTACCCACTGCCAAAGCATTAAGTGTGAGCATCAGACAAGTAACTTAATTTCTTCACAAAAAAAGCAGTTAAAATACACATACAGAGGATATAAATAAAATAAATAAAATATACAAGTCAACCTTTTCGCCTTGTCCTTTTCATTGCGTCCTTGCTCTTTTTTCCCTTAGTAGTGGATTTCTCATCTCCTGATTCACCCTCACTCAATGATAGTTTGTGGCGCAGCAAATGGTGCCGCCTGCCTCCTTTCTTCACATCGATATCAGAACCGGAGTCTTCAGAACCCTCATCCTCCTCCTCCTCTTCCTCCTCCTCATCATCATCATCATCATCTGCAGAGAAGGTATAAAAAGAGACATTATAGAAGAGACAGGCCACTTCTGAATGGAACTACGGTAAATACGAAATGACAAATATGGCAGTTTGAAAGGAGTCAATCGTCTGCTTTATAATGCCAAACCATAACCTATTTCGTCAATAGAGTGGTTGCACTGTAGTAGAATTATAACGTGGGGGGAAAAAGGCTTTTTAAACCAAATTTTGTGTCAAAATCAAATGTTTTAAGTGTTTTTTGTTTAAAATTAGGTTTATCTTGTTATACGCCGTTTGTATGTCCCGGTGACAACTGTTAAACCTTGTGATGTCCTTCAGGTCACCACCTGATATTGTAGAGCTCTTTATTGTCAGTGCTGTGTGTTTTTATTTCTTTATTGATTATTTCTTTATGTATTGTTTGTTTTTGTGCCTTTAAACCTTATGTTGTCCTCGGGTTTTAAACGCACACCTTGTGCTAGCAGTGCACATCATGTGTTTGTGCAAGCTGTAGAATTAGAATTGGCACCTTCTATCTGCCATAAAGACTTTTGACATGGAGGACAAGAGGAGGGTTAAATACGGTCTTCCTGATAACTGCCTGGAGGCTTTACCAAGATGGCTGCCATATGGCCTATAAGGACTTTGGCATAAACCACTGCGGTCAAAATGACCCGGTGCACTCGCCAGTAGTGGTCGCCAACCACAACATGGACATAACATTCCGCGGTTGGCTCCCTCTCCTGGTAGTCTGCTGAAAACCTTACGATAGTGGGAGGGTTAAATGAGCCCAATAAAGACACTGCTGCTGGCTAAAGGAAATAGCACAATTCCTACCATTCTGCTCTTCATTGCTGTCCTCTTCCTCCTTTTTTAATTTCTTGGAGGATTTCTTATCATCTTTATCTTCTCCTTCTTCGTCATCAGAGGAGCTGTCCGCTCCAGAGGAGTAGTTGGATTTTATTTGGGCCAGGAGCAACTTCTTTGCAATTCTACATGGGTAGAGGAATGTACTTTTGTTTGTGTAAATTAATTATATAGGTTTGTACTAACAAAATACAGTCTATCTGATATATGCTGGATCTCATATGTATAATATTAAATAAACTAATCCTTCTATGTCTTGTTTCCCATCTTTATTCCACAATATGGTGTAACACAGCCACACCACTTCCCACTGGTAAAATCCAGAGAACATGATATTCAGAGTATGTGTTTGTTGGACTGGAGCACTCCAATTCAGGTTGATAATAATGAGGTTGATAATAACGGTCACCCTTCAGGAAAACAATGGCATGGCATTACACAACCATTTTATAGAGCCCAACACCAGCATGGGTATTTGCATAAAGCATGTTTTTTGTACAAATACAGAACTTTGATTAAACAAATGCAGCCCATCAGCGAACTGCAAAGCAAATATATTGATAGTTAGCATGGGATACCATAACTACTCTTTCTACTACCTGGTATATGTATGATTGATGGGGCTTAAAATGCAGCTCATGAACGAATTGGGACTTCTTGGCTTCAAACCTGTTTTCAGGATCATCATCATCATCTTCACACGTCTGTAATTCTTCATTTTTACCATCAATTTCATCTCCTACACAAGGAAAAGTGCATATTGAATAATCAAGTCCATGTGATGCAGAACACAAATGGTTGCTTCTATTGAGCCTTACCTGAAGACTGGTGAAAACTTGCACCTCCAACTACAAGGTTCTCCTCCACAATGGGTTTGATCTTTTGCTGGTCGCTGTCTTCTCCAGAATCACCATCAGCATCCTTCTCTTCTTCGTCACTGGACGAGGAGGATGGATCCTTGGAAACACTTTTGCTTTTTCTTGCTTTCCTTTTTTTTTCATATGATCTCTTCCGGTCCCCTGTCTTGCCTTCATTGGATTCTTTTTTCTCCACCTTTGTTTCGTCCTGTTTCAGCCGACTGGACCTCCTCTTTTGCGGTGATGGTTTACTGGTTTTTTTTTCCACCTCAGCATTGGAGTCCGAGTCTGAGTCACTCTCTCTCTTTTTCTTTGAAGGCCTCTTAGACACAGTAGAGGACTTCTTGCTCTTTCCCCCAAGGTCCGAGTCAGAGGAATCAGTCTTCCGTTTACGTTTGGATGCCTTATCTTGCGAGGATGACTTTTTCAGCTTGAATAAGCACTTTCGAATGTTCTTCTTCTTCTCTTCATCCGAGCTATGATCTGCTTCACCAGTCTGCAACAGAATATTTGGGACCTCGTCCGAATCAGAGTCCCTGGTCTGAAGCTCTGCTTTTACATTGATCTCTGAAAGAGCCTTGTCCTTCTCATCATCCTCCACGCTGGGTTTTTTATTTGAGCACTTGTCAATGTTTTGACTCGTTTCTTCAGAGTCTGACTCGGAGGACTCCACCTGCTCATTGTTGTCAGCTGGCTTCCTTAAAGGAGTGGTTTTCACCCTGCTAGGGCGACGTGTGCGTGGTGGGCTGTTGATTGTGGCTCCATCCTTGGCAGCCTCTTTATCTACTTCATTCTTCTTCTCCTTCTTCTCGTCCTCCTTCTCCTCCTCCTCCTCCTCCTGCTGCTCTCTCTTCTTTAACTCCTTGTCCCTGTTTTTGGATCTAGAAGACCTGGAGTGCCGTGTAGTCACCACTGGCACAGGGGTGAGTTTGACTATGAGGTTCTTCACTTTCGGATGGGACCGCCGAGATTCAGAAGACCTCCCAGGTGACTTTGCAGCAGTGTCTTTAACAGAGCCAGTATCAGCCTGCAAGAGCATTGAGGAATCTGACAGACTCTCCACCATTTGAAAGAGCTCCTCGGGAACAGAGGATGGAATTGACACAATGTCGTGGTCGAGGGACACAGCAGACACTGGATCGTCATCACCACCTTCAGATTTGATTTCTGCTGTTACTTTTTCCGCATCTGTCTGGAATTCTTTTACTTCAGTCTTATTTGACTGGTCATTATTGTTCATACTTGTGTCCTCATTAGTATCCTTCTCCTCTGTCTTATCGGCTGCATTAATGGCATCAGCTTCCTGCATGTCATTATTCTCCTGCATGTCATTATCCTCCTGCATGTCATTATTCTCCTGCATGTCATCAGCTTCCTGCTTGTCATCAGCTTCCTGCTTGTCATTATTCTTATGAATGTCATCAGCTTCTTGCGTGTCATTAGTCTCTTGAATGGCATCTGCTTCCTCAGTTATATTTTTTATATAGTCATTAGCAACAGAGGCTAGTCCATCATTGCCTTTTCTAACTCCATTCTGCAACTCCACATTTCTAAATTCAGGCTCCAAAGCCTCCTCCAAAGCACTGTGGGCCTTTCTAAGGTCAGAAAGTACAGATTTGAAGGCTTTCAAGTGCCGATATCTGATAGAATTGTCTCCTTGGTCCTCCGTCTTCTGCTGGATGAACTGGATGAAAGTGTCATTGAGTCCAGTTGTAGTTTCAACCAGCTTTTTCACCTTTTTTACAAGTTCTCTAGGTACCTGCAGCTTTTTATATGAGAATGTCATGGTCCCTGAACCTTCGGAATATTCTTTCCCATTGACAACAGATTTGTGCCCTCGGATTTCCTTGTTTTTGTGTTGCTTGCTATCACGCTCTTGGCTTTTATCAGTTTTACGTTGTTGTTTGTGCTGAACTTGTTCAAGTTTTTCCATAATTCGGCGGCATTTGGAGGTCAGGTCCTGTAGGGGCTCTGAGCTGCAGACATAGCAGTGCCACTTTGAGTTCTCATCAGTGATAAGCGACAACTCTTTTCTACCCAAGTTGCGAAGTATACACTTTTTGCAGAAGGCATTGTTGCAATAGTCACAGCAAATAAGTTTTCCCCCTTCAGCACACCACCTGAAAAATAGAGTTCAACCATTTTTAGAATAAACCTGCAGAATAGGAATTCCATTCAAGTGTCAATACTTTGTATTGTATTGGTCAAAATGTGTACCTCCCCCCCTTATTTATAACTTTGTATAGGATCTTTACATAAAAATTATAAATACAATACAAATTAAAAAAGGAAATTACCTGCACTGCTCATCCATGCCATCAGAATCTTTGTTTATATCATCACTTGTGTAAAACTTGTAGCATGACTAAAGATGAGGAGATAATTAGTCAAGCATCAACTTGACTTGAAGAAATTATGACATAAAATGAAACTGTGGAATTATATTAAAGCATATATAATAGGGCAGGATGTGGGTTCATAGATTTCCAATTAATTTTAAACGTGTAATGGTTAACGTTTGTTTTAAATATACGCAATTAATGCAGCATTTGTTTTGCCTCAATCACATTGGTTTGCCCTTACAGACAATTAACATAAAACTTAATTTTGGGGCAAAGTCACTAAACGTTTACATTTTACATATATATATATATATATATATATATATATATATATTGACAGAGCAGTTTTGTCTCTCTCCCCATTCATTTAGATAGTCTTCCTAATTACTGCCTGGAGGCTTTACCAAGATGGCTGCCAAGTGGGCAGACATGCCTATAACATCGAACTTTGATATAAGCAGAGCAAACTGTTTTAATAGAGTCCCAGCCCTTTTATACATCTGAAACATATAGGAAAATGTAATTGTCCTACCTTGCAAATAAGCACTTTGAGCATAGGATGCTCATAGATAGAGTTGCGCTGAAACTGGTTCACTTGCTGTCCACAAGCAGTACAGTTCACCTTCTTCTGTAGGGTATCATCTGAAAAAGACAAAAGAAGGGTGCCGAAAGGGCTCATCTGTGTTTGGCTGTTCTTTATTATTGCCTCAATTATTAAGTGAATATACAAAACTACATGTTCACAGTGTAAATTATAGTACAAACATACCTGTAGATTTCTGTTTGAAATCAACCCTGAGCTTCATAGCGCCTTTATTTTCATTTCCAACTGGCCTCATTACTAATGTGCCTAAAGTAAAAAAAACATCATTCATGTGCCTAAAGTCAAAATAAACATCAGTGATGATGTCACAATCATTATTTTTGTATCTCTCTCTGGTACCTCTAGAAACACTGTCTGGGTTGCTCTCTGAAGGATTTTCAGAAAGAGCACCATCATTTTCACTCTCCTCTGAGGTGCCAGGCTCATTTAATCCAGTGTTTTTAAATACATTTGTAGATTTCCTAAAATACATTTCACGCGTTAGTTGTGTGAATAAGAAATATGCAAACAGAAAGCTGATTTGCTGAATCAAGGATCATTTTATTTCACCTCTTGATATGGGAGGAAGACGGTTTCATGGTTTCACTTGAGCTGCCAGGCTGATGAAAAAAATAAATAAGTTAGTTGCATATAAATTAATCACAACACAAAATCTGCCATTGAGAAAAAACAATTAAAACAAAAAAATAAATAAAATATTTTCACCACAGCAATTTCATTTGGTGTAATGAGAGAAATAAATTATTATAAGGGACACTCAATTTACAAGGCTATAATAAAATATATTATGTCAAATGATGTCATACTTGCCTCCTCTGCTATTTCTTCCATACGGTCAAGGTTTGATTCAGAAGAAGCCGCACTCATTTTACCTGAATAAATGTAAAGATGTGTGTCAATTCAAATTGTGGACCAGGTTTCACCAGAACTACATGTCATATGTATTACTATCGGAAAAATGCTACTAATGATTTGCAGTGAGCCTATGTAGAATAATGGTTATTATCTTAATCATGCTTACGTTTAACATAAATTACTAACATTTTCATTATCTTGTTAACCAATAACAGCCATATGTTCCATAATTAAAAACAACATATCTTAACATCAGAAAATAAAAAACATCAATGCAGGATTATCTGACTTGGAAAAGACATTAGGGCGACGGGAGCATGGACTGGAGTGTGCAACCACTGTTTACACATGATGACGTTCGCGTCATCATAATGTGCGAGTGATGATTAGATTGCTACCGTAGCAAAAACAATGCATCCATCAGATTAATCATGTAAAACAACGCTAGTCTCCAGAAACCTGTTAAAACGGGAAGAAAATCTTATGATTAAAGACGTGGACACCACAGAAAAAAAATCGAACATCACAACAAGCAGGTCTTTGAGTGTTTCCTTCTTTGAACAATATGGCTTTCCCCGTGTTTTCTCACACCACTGCTATACCCTTCTATTAATGCTAGCCAACGTTAGCCGGTTCCGCTGCTGATACGGCTATGGGGTACCTACAGGATTTCTGTTTCCGACGGTTCACGTTGCCCTAGCAACCTTGCAATCTCAGCGGTGCATGCAAGATCCAGTGCATAGGCATGCACCGAAATGCATGTGCAGGCCTTGCCCTCCCCGTACAATGCCATGGCACAACCAGCGCGCCAAATGCGATGTTGGCATCGACTAGCAACATCAAAGCTAACAGTCTATCCCTATCCTATAGTAGCTAGTTAGCTTGTCAAATATTTCTGAAAATTGCAGAATTACAGGAGTTGTGTTAGGGTGGAGCATACATTTACCAGCCCGTTTAATATTACATCGATCTGACGTTTTGATCTTTAAAAGACACATATCCACTTTTGGAATACATAGCCATCATTGCGCTTTTGCCGGGTGCGCACCTACCTCTGCTAGCATAGCTAACCAGAAGCAGTCACTGAAGGCTAGCCTGCTAACTAACCTAGCACATTGGATGAATGCAAATGTAGCTTGTCCAAACAAATAGGTTGGATGCTGTTCATACCTCCTTTTCTGAGTCGTCATTTCTTGATTGATAAAGACAGTTATGGTATGGTTATGTGAGATCAAATCCAACTCGTTTTTTAAATATTTGATGGTGCTAAACCATGAATAACACAGAATATTGAAACAACTCCGGTCAGCGCAGACAAAGCAAAGGAACCATCTTGCCGGATGGCTGCGGACGCAGTAAAATGGCGCATCTAGCCCAGATCCTGTATGGAATTCAATTGGTTGATGGTTTCAGAAAATGTTCATTCTGAATGGACAAGGCTTTGCGAACCATTATGATATGTCAAGGTATAGCGGAAAATGTGTAGACTAATCAGTGATGATAGGCTACTTTAATATTGTTTGGTAGGTAAGAATCTACCGAATTGATGTAAAATAGCCTGGTTTAAACAATTATCAACATGATGATGATGATATTGGGTACCTATAACATTGTCAATTAATGCCAAATTTAAAGCTGATGTGTTTTACTGAAATGCATAGGCTACAGGAGAAATTAAGAATTTATGTATTGACAGTGTGAAAATATCACATTTAAATTCTCAAATGAAAAGGCTTCAACAGGCAATAAGCCAGTGGCCATCGTTAAAAATGAAATGTTGTGGGTTAACTAGGTTACACCACAAAACAATACTTCTT
>JAODUG010000002.1:2120246-2145150 GCA_027564795.1 Aphredoderus sayanus | reverse complement strand
AATTACCTAATTGTAATCATGATATTTATCTTAAAATTAAATGCTTATAAATTTTTATAAAATAATATTAATTAACTTTATCTGCATGTTCCTTTGATATACCATTTGAAGAAAATATTGTGTTTTCTACAGTGAAAAAAATCAAAGGGTTTTCCTGTTTTGCTGACAGAAGCCATTTATGATGGGAGAGGACCCTTGACTCACGCTTCTGAGGAGGCAGCGGTCACGCTTTACCCTGTTAATTCACAGTGTGCTGGAGAGGGGTTGCTAAGCAGCCACGAAGGACTGAGGGGGATTGAAGATTGTGAGCCACGTGAGCCACCAGTCTTTCATCATGTTCTGTTATATTCTACAATTTAAATGGTTTAAATTCTTACTTAATGCCTTGCTGTTGTGCTAATATTTATCTAATTTATGTTATGTTACTTTAAAGGCCTCTTAACTAATATATACTGTATATGACTAATATTTTTTGTATTTCCTTCCCCCTATTTGAGGGTGAATCTAAATGGGAGCCCTATTCATCTCAAATATTCCTCTATTAGACAGACTCTCTCTGCTTCTTTGTACAATATGCTTTTAATTCCATATTTTAAGGTTCTCTTTTGGAAAGGGTTGAATTTCATGCAATTTCAGCAGTAATAATGTAAGACAATATAGGTCTCAAATGAGCATCTGAGTAAGAATCTTTGTGCCATAACATTAACTGACTACATATATCGATTATGCAAACCTCCTGTAAGTGGCTTTGAAATATAGAGAAATGTAAGACAACTATACAATAGAATGTGTTTGATATACAGCATAATAAGGATAAGGATGGGCCTAGCCCCCAAATGCAATGTTTTTTCTGAGTACTCACTTGAGCCCCTAGGGGTCACTACAAAAGGCAGGCTAGATTTTATTTAGGCTACAAATATGATGTGGCATAAATGAACTATAAATGAAATAGCTTGAACATCTGAGATAGCCTAGGTGTCCACTTCGCATTACACTGACTATACAACTATACAGTTCAAGAATACCATTGTGCCACAAACCACTAATGCGTAAATATTTATGTAAAGCAGACCCACTATAACTTTTTTCAAAAAGTTTCCAAATACTGTATAGTCCTACAGTAGCCAACGTATGCATATGCTATTTAAAACATTTGATATATTTTCACTTTTCCTCATTGCAAGGTTAATTCAATAATATTAATAAACATTTGTTTGTATGTTTGTGTGTCTTCAACACAGTGCACATTTTTTATTGGTGAAAAATAAAATAGACATACCTATGCAGTGTTAATGTATCAGAATTATGGTTCAGTTGCAAGACAATATGCCGTACAATATTCGAAGTGGGCCAAAGTGGACGCACATTTGAGCATAACAAACTGCAGTACCACCGTTTTACAAGCAGGGCGCAGTGCACGTTGTAAACAGGCCAGCCACGGGGTTGGCTTGCCGAGATCTCCATTTTGTATGTTTTTCCTTGAGGTTACTGTCTACTTTTTAATGGCTAGCTGCGATACCACATAGTCAAGACTGTGTTGTGGGTTTTGTACGATATTGAAAACATACATTAAACAGAAACGATAGCATTGACCTCGCTTGATTTAACATTTCTCGCTTACCTGGACATGTAGGATACGACGCATAAATAGTAAAATAAATTGAGTCAGTCAGTGTTTTGTGTTGTTGATAGATACTTGCAACCAAAACAATGTTGTCAGAAGATTTGCGGACATCAATGAACAATAAAAATCTGAAAGGTAAATATACACCTGGCTCTTATTTAGTTGTATTCTACATTGTAAATTAATGTGTTATCGCATTCCTATATGCAATAAGAGAGGGTGACGAAGAGGTGTATGTTAGCTGGCTAACGTGTCAATGCACAATAACTGCTATATTACTATCAGCGACATTTCGATGGGAGTGTTAAAGTACAGTAGTAGTGAATGCCACATTGCTAGCTAGCATGCTAGCAGGTAGCAATAAGCTAACTATAGCGTAGCTCAGCCTTAAGTTAACTTTCATGCATATGCATTTTGGTATCAGTGAATACTGTCTTGATTGGAAATGACAACGTGGTGTAATTCTGCTGCCAATGTAACGTTCTTGTCTTAAATACAGTACAGATTTAAATACCCAACTAGTTTAAATGCTAACGCTAGCTAACAGTACGTTTACTGTGAAGGGCGCGCGACTGAGTGACTGCAGGTGGCCGCGTGCATTTAAACTTCCATCGAAGTGTGACCTGTAGTTTAATATATGTGAAGATTGACTGTTATAAATATTAACACATTAATGGCACGTATTGTTCTACAAAATGTTAGATTGTCTACATGGACTAAAGCATCTTTTTTTATCTGCTGTGCACTGCACACTTACACATGTATTTGTCACTGTTTCTTTTATTAGAAGGATGGATAAAGGAGGAGTGAAGAAAATAAGATATACCAGAGATGAACATTTAAGTAAACTGTTTTACACTGAAAACCCGGAGGAGGGAACACCATTAAAGGTAGCTTCCTACAGTGCCGCATCTGTCACCCCTGCCTCCTCTGTTGTACCACCGTCCTGCCCCTTAATGCAGCCTGGAGATGTTCCCAATGACCTCAGCAACAGCCCCCTTCCAGAAGAGCTCACCTCAGCATCTGCTACAGCCTCAGTAGGCCTCTTCCTGGAAGATACAGAACCCAAGGGTTTTAGCCCCCAGCAGCAGTTGCTCCAGAATCAGTCACGGTTACCAGTCTCCCTTGGAGAGAATTTCTCCAGACTTGAAGCCAGCATAGCAGACCTTACTCACTCAGCCTCAATGGACTCTCTCATTGGTGGTTCAGACCCCAACCTTTTCCCTATGAAAACAGACGACTTCACCATGGATAAGGTAGACCAGGATGCAATGGACTTGGATAATGATGCCTTTGGGAACATGGGGAAAGATGTGGATGTGAACCAGAAGTTGTTCAGTGACAACACCCTGGATCTTCTCCAGGACTTTGGGATCACTGGTTCCCCTTCAGATTTTTATGTTGGTGACACCTTTCTGTCGAATCTGTCAGAGGATTCTCTTCTCGGGGATGTGAGTGAGAAGGACAGGTCGGGTTTATGTGGGAATGGCAACGTCGGAGGTGCCAGCTCCGCCGCTCTGAACGGTGGCAGCCTCTCGAGTCGAGATGAGGCCAGCTCTGCCCCGTCTGCCGCCACTGCCCTGGTGGTGAAGAAAGAGAAAGAGGAGTTCATTCAGCTCTGCACCCCCGGGGTTGTCAAACAGGAGAAGTCATCTGCTGGCCGCAGCTACTGTCAAATGAGTGGCACATCATCCCCTGACTTGCCCTCTCCCAGCCCCATCTCCATCTGTGGGGTCAGCACATCCAGTGGACCAAGCTACCACTTTGGGATCACCTCCAGCAGGGCCCAGACCTCTGGAAGCGGCAGCGGCAACAGCAACGGAGCTCAGCAGCAGAAAGATCAGAAGCCCGTGTTCAGCCTGTACCCTACATTAACAACCATTTCCAGTGACGTCTGGAACAGGGGCCAGGGCAGTGAGACGTTCTCCAGCTCTCCCTCATTCCCTGCCAGCTTTGCAAGGTAAGGAATGTATGACACTTGTAGAGGCCAGTATCACGTCCTGAAATTGGACGGCAGCATTCAGACCCCATAGTTTGAAAACACATGCTAACACTTGCCATTTGATCATGTTTTGCCATATTCCAAATCACAATATAAGTTTATCTGCAGTTATCTTGCTAAGTGTTTTGGCTTGCTTTGTCGTTATTCAACTTATGACTTAGTATTCAGTGTTTGAAGAACATTGTTATTGAATAACAGTGCCACATTTTTAAATCGTTTCTAATGACTTCCTAAACAGTTGGTTACTATTGCCTACAGTATGTAGGTGTGAAACTCTTTGTTTGCCAGGAAATGGCATCATACAAAACAAATCTTTGCAGCGGAACTGGCACATCCCTGAGCATTGTACTGTAGGTGACGCAGCAGCAATATAGCGTTATAGAAATGGAGGCCAGGGGAATTCCACGTCCATGCAAGCCTCCAACGATGCAAATTGTGCAACACATTTTCTTGTGAAAAGAAAATGGCTTCACTTTCAGAGTTTCTTACTGCTTATTCCCCCCCATTATATATTTTCTCCTTAACCACGTTTAGTGTTGTTTGACCTACTAACCAGCTACCGTACAGCTCGGTCTCTCCCAGTAAATGGGGCATGGTAAAGTCATTCAGATATCTCCCCTCAATTCTCCAATTGCATTATTTCCCAAAAGAAAAATATATCATGATTGCTTTAAACAAGCCTGTCTCCCAGGAGGAGGGAAGGCGCTTGTATTCAACAGCAGGGCTGAATGAATTGTGGTCATTCAAGAATGCTCAGGCCCATTGTTCAATAAGAGGCTGTTTTCTTACAGTACAAGAAAAGAGAATAGCCTAAGTAGGTTACTCTGTGTTTATATAGACGTACTAGAGGTTTTTTTAAATGTTCTGACAGTGACCGCCAAGATACATGTGGAGTCCCATGCAGAGTCTGTGGTGGAGGCCTCAGGCCGACAATGTCTCCTTTGTCCAGTTATTTCTTTGCTGCGTGTGGATTTTTAAAGGCTTGCCTGTAAAGTTCGCTTTGGAGCCTAGGCCAGTAGTAGCTCACTAGAAATACAGCGGTCTCGTGAGTCCGTCAAGGTTTCACTTTGTGTGATGCCTTTCACATATTCTCATGCCTGTCTGATTCAATCTAGATGGGAGTCATATGGGTTTAGATGTCTCCAGGTGTGGCATGCAGATAGGTTTCATACCAGGCAGATTGAATTGAATGTATTGTGTTTCTTGTTTTTCTTAGTTTTTTTTTCCAAGTATCATGATTGCCTGAATGAGTTCTGTCAGTAGATTGAATATGGTGGACAGTGCTCGGTATTGTGAAAACTGCCATAAGTCTATTATATTCTACTGGTTGTGTGGAGTGTGTGACAGTGGTTGCAAATAGCCGTTGACTAGGAACAGATGGAGCAAAACAAAAGAGAACCCTCATCTTCATTTCACACATGGCTTTAATTACCACCTGTTTGTGTTCTATAAAGGTGTGTGTCTGGTGTGAGATGGTTTTGGTTCTATGATTGTGTGTGTGTGTGTGTGTGTGTGTGTGTGTGTGTGTGTGTGTTTTGCATAGTGCTCACCTCATCCTGTGTGACATTTAGCAGCTTATAAGATCTGAAAGCCATAGTCCATCCAGCCCTCTGCCCAACTGGCCTTTGCCATCAGTTGCTCTTGCTTCTCATGCAATTACGCCGCTGTTACTGCTAAAGTTCACGCACCAGTGGACTAGCCCTGGCTTTGCCAAAGCCCCGGGGTTTGGTGAACTGTGCTCTACTATCTCACTGTCATTGGCGCTACAAGCAGTCACTAATACTAATAGCATAATTGCACATTATTATATCCACACTAGCATAGTGTTTTATAAAAAGAAAACTCTTCCATTCAGACCCTCAAAGCATCATGATTTTATGATCTTACTCAATGGGCTTTTACAGCTGACCTCTCACACACCCCAGGATCGTTCATCTTGATAATGGAGTGCTTTGTTTTCTTATGGTTGAATAGGTTTTCCTGCAGTCACTATACAAATGGAAATATGTGGATGGTTAAGTTCTTGGGTTGATGATGCCGCTCAGTCAGTAGGTCTGCCTAATGTAACATTCATCGTCAGTGTGGAATTTCTTCCTGGGGTCTAAGACGACAGACCAAAGTCATAGTGCAGAGGTCAGTTTACATGTCGAGTGGTGAGGGCATCGCCTGCCTCTTATCCTGCTGTTAAATGTACCACAATCCTTCTGATATTCTTTGGTGAGACATATTGGAACATATGCATCTGCATATAGCCAAATTGTATAATTAATGTGTGTGTGGGCCATTTTTGCCATTAAAATATATAATGCAAAGAGTTGTTTATCAGATTAAGATTGTATGATCTGAAAACTCAGTGTAGAGATGGACAAATGTTTTTCTTTAGCTGGGTAGATCTTACCTATCTAACCTGATCCAAGTTTTTGTTTCAGTATGGCATTCTCTAAGACTTATCTATTCTTTAGATAATAGAAACTATTTTTTAGATAGTATCTATTTCAATAGTTACTAGTATCTAGTCTTTAGATACTAGTAGCAAATTGCTGATTTTTGCAATTTAATTCTATGGGCCTCTGCCATTCAATTTGCTTCTGACTAGTATCTATTCCAATAGTTACTAGTATCTATTCTTTAGATACTAGTATTTATTCCAATAGTTTCTAGCAGCTATTTATTAGATACTAGTATATATTCTATAGACACTAGTAACTATTGCAATAGTTACTAGTATATATTCCAACTTTACTAGTAACATTTTAAATTGAACTATCAGTTCCATGTTTTGCAATTTGAGTCAACAACTGACATATGTCCTGTTTTATAAGAATGCATGCTTGATATAAATCTCATTCATATACTTAATAAATAATGTATTGGAAAACCTTCATACTCAGTTGTTATAGGCCAGTTTAAAGTTGTTGTAGGCAAATGGAGCTCAAACACACATTCCCATCATGTCCAGGGGGGGAAAGGGGTGTGGTCTGATTTGAGAAGCCAGAGAAAATAAATAGATTGTTTGGTTGGATTGTACAATGTATTGCAGTGATAATCTGGGTATCAACTGGAATGTGACTTTACGTGTTGCTGTTGCTGTAATCTTGGAACAGGGTCTCTATTCACCGTCTGCACAAGGTCTCTCTTTCTATCACTATAATCACTTTGGGCTGTGCATCTGTGCTTGTTACATTACACAGCATCCATGAGTTTGTAGGTGTGTGAATGCATGTGGGTGTGTCATGAGGCAATAGCAGGCACACATGCCACAAATCGCTGCTGTGACGTTCTCACTCTAATGACCTACTTTTCCTCTCCTGCCTTCCAACAGCTGGTGCCAAGCAAACTCACCAGATCAAATACCTGCCATTCCAATTGCTTTCATGTCATAAGCACATTGTTGCTGTTTGTCTATTCATGCTTTTATTAAATAGAGTTGTCAATAGAATAGAATGTAAAATCGTTAAACTAGTCAGCAGATTTGAACTTTTGCTGAAATGGTCTCCTCCCACGTCCAGTGGTATATGGACCTGCAGATACTGGCACAATAGCAGGAGGCTTCAGAATTAGTCTGCAGCCCTGGGCACCACTTAACCTCCTACACTCGGTAACTAACTGCCTAATAGAAAATGGGGAAAAGATGGATCCTTGGGGTTACGTTTTATTGTACAAGAGATAGGATAGCCCCCCTATGATTAAAATACTGGCGACTGATCCTGGCTACAGATTGACTGAAATTAGTGGCCTTGTAAAGGTTTCAGATGAGATTTTCCGTGAGAAAAATGAGTGTCTTTACCATACAAGGATCAGTTGAACATCCTGTGTAATTAATTTGTGACTTGTCATTAATATAACACAGTTTGAATTAGCAGCAGTGTCAGAGAATATCCATCCAACCTTGTTAACAAGAAGAAAACTCCTGTTGTGACACTTTTAACAAAAAATGATAAGGAAAAGGATGAGAATTGGTCTGTGAAATGGGATTCTGTTGGGTAGCAAGGTCTCACTGGTGCTTGGGTAGTGAGGGCCAGGTTCGTCCTGGTTTGCCTTTTGCTTTTACCAGAGATGTGTTTTGATTCGACATGCAGGAATGATTCAGAGGGAGTAGAGCAGTTCCCCTTTCTATTTTGGTGGCTCTTAGCTTGGGGTAGAGCCACTTCCTTATGCTCCTTGTCTGGTCTCTCTTTTCCTGCTCAGAGAGGGAGAGGGATTGTGAAAATAAATAGTGCAATACTTTCTCCTAGATTTATTTTTAGGCAGGATGGTAAGATCTCCAAAGTGATAGGTGCTTCACAAGTCACAAAGTTGTTGTCAATCATGATTGTCCAGGAGACTATTTTGAACATGCACAGTATTGATAGTACGCATCAGTGTAATTGAAGTTGAAATACTGGTAGCCTACGAGCATTATTGTTTTTGGATGCCCCTTAAGGCAATGGTAGGGGAAATGCATTTCATTTGCTGGTGACTCACTGTGTATGTTTTACTTCCTGCAGCTCTGCATCACATGGTGTTATGCTGCATTGCCGTTTGTTGTGGGAAAAATTAGCGCTTGTTTAGCTGATGTCCTTAATAAAAATATGGCAGAATTGTTCTCATATACAAATGAAATCGCATAGAGGTATGAATTGACTTTGCGATATTATTATGATAAATCGCACAGCACTATATCTGTGCTTTTTGTCATTATTATGCTAAATTCTCTTAAAAATTACTATTTCTTGTAGCAATTTTGAGCTTTGCCTGTGTTGTAATATTGCAATATTTGCCAATGTTGTTTCTACAGCCTTAGCCAGCTATTGCAACCTGGCATCTATTGACATCATAACATGGTGTCAGATCTGGACAGAGAATGGCTGAAAGTGATTTCAAAACTACCATACCTGTTTACCATAGTCGTATTACACATGGGAACCCTAACTGAAATATTTTGGAAAGCATTACAGTCTGTTGCAGACTATCAACAGTGAAGACATTGTGGATCACTTTGTTTTTTAATGTTGTGGAGTGGCCACTGTGCAGCTATAAATAATTAGCGGGGAATAGGCGACCTGGAGCCTCTTGAGAGCCTGCAGTAACTTGTGTCTGTGTTTTGTATTGTTCAGCAGTGTCACTGTGCCACAACCAGTTTCATTGTCAACAGGGTTTATAGTAGCCTGTTATGGGTGCTAGAGAAAACATGGGAGAGCATTAATCTAGGGGTGACACCTTTTCTCCCAAACAGTAACATGAAGAAACAACCTAAGCCGGTAAGCAGGAAGCAGTTGACAACTACAAAGTATTTCTTGAACATAACACTGTTACACATAAATAATAATAATTTAGAATGTATATTTCATTTCTAGATGCTAAATGTCTGGGGCAGCATCGACATCTAGTTAGCATAGCAAGTGAGTGATCATTCTTGTCCCTTGTCAAGCGCTCAAAAGTGAGCACAGGTCAGTTGTTTCTACTACATAGTCACGTCCTGGCATTTAGAGGAATTTGGAGGTGTAGCTACTTGCCATCATTTCACAGCCAGAGCTTTTGCATGACTGCATGGGACTAATGCACAAGCAAACACATTGAATGGTTGGACTGGAGGTTAAAGAAAAGACCACTGGACTGTGTTGTGGTGACATTCTAGTGGATGCTTGCCTGAGCTACCAAAGTGGGGACGAGGGAGCAGCTGCTGACTTTCCTGGCTAAAAAGGATTATGAATAGTCAAGCAGGGCACTGGGTCACTGGTATTAGCATAAGTGCATGAAGTGGTCTACCTCATTTAAACCTTGGCTCCTCCTTTAAGACCTAAGCAAGCAGTTTCTTGACTCATTTCTAATCTCTTTGTTAAAGGCCTGGTTATGAATCTTTTTCTTTAGCACTCTGGCTGTGCTCAGAGACCGATAGTAAACTCTGAGGGAATGCACGAACATCCTGTCAACAGCGAGCGCTTAGCTCACATATGGTTTTAAAACGAGGAAACCTTCCCACTTCATGCAACTGTACTGATACCAAAAGTCAGCCCACAAAACAAGATTTTGGCTGGTTTCTGAGCAAGGCAGAGATACATGCAAATTATGTTACATCAATGAAAGAAATGAGGTTAAAAGTACACAAGTTGTGCAAGGGCAAAGTCGTCATTCCAGCATTTATCGGTAACTGGGAGTAGAACAGAATAACCAACTGGGGTAATTAGATTCACGCCAGTAACCTGTAACATTTTATAGTAAAGCTGCCTTGCTATAACACTTTTTAGCCTTGGTCCCAGACGACCACTGAAGGGCCACTGATATTTCCAATGATCACATTGGTAATATCAGTCTACCCCACTTTTAAACTGGCTTTGTTAGCTTACTACTTCATTGAGGATATGTGAAAATACCTCCTGTCATCACATCATGTAAATGGACTGCATTTATATAGCGCTTTTCTAGCCTACTGGCCACTCAAAGCGCTGTACATTCACCATTCATACACCGAACGCGGTGCAAGCCATGCAAGGAGCACCAAACCACTGGGAGCAATTGGAGTTAGATATCTTGCCCAAGGATGTTTTCAGGTAATCCAGCAACTCCGGGGTTTGAACCGACAACCTTCCAGCTGGGAATCAAACACCCAGACCACTAGACCATCCTACACCTCCATCTGATGATGTCACTGTGACCGCATAGCTCTTGTTTTTCAAATGTATTTACAACCTTATTTGGAAATGATGTTTACCATGGAAGCATTGACTGTGTTCCAAAGGGCATCAAGTCTCATCCTGTCTGGTTTAAATGGCTTGCTCATTATCCAATAGCACCTGCCATGTGTTAAGCATCACCACAAATACAAATTGGATGATTCCCCTGCCAGTCGCTGTGTTTTTAGTTTTAGTGCCCTGCATATTGCTCAGCACAACATTCCATTAAATGTATTAATTCACATTAACATGCAATGGAACTGTCTTGAACCAAGATGTCCCCTTGTACGGTGACCTGGTGGATTGCAGGATGACCCAGATACAAGTGCCCCTATAAAGTCTGAATAATATCCCTCACCAAAGCCTTTATGGGCACTTTAGCAGGTTGCTTTCCCAAAACAAGAATAAAGTTCCTCCCTTTTTGTGCCTCCGTTGTGGTGTGCTGTGGTGTCTTCCCACTGGGAGGCTCCCAGTCAGCCTGAAATGAGACTGGCATAATCCAGATTGTGCTAAACAGGATGGAGAGTGAAAGCACTGCAAGAATACGGAAGGTCGTACTATAGGTTACAATGCAATACTGTTAATGTCAAAACTAATGGAAGAGAAAGGGTCTGGGAGTCAGACGTCTATTTTGACCACTCTGCAGTGCCGTTTTATTCACTGGGTCTTCTTCACACAGACTTCTCAGACTGTCTAGCACTGCTCAGCACCACTGGAGCCAGTGTTCTGTCTATACATCCTTCCGTGCCTGTTTCTGAGTTAATAACTAATAGCATTATCTTAAATAACTATATACTTTGTCGCTACAGCTTAATCTGCAGACCTGCATGGACTTTGCTGACAGTGACTCTACAAAATGACTTGTATCAAACAAAGCTGTCTCTGTTGTTTTGGTGGCAGACGGGCTGACACATGGAGTGGCAGATGTATTTGTTCTGACGCTCAATATCCTCTCACTGTGGGCGTTGTTGTTGCTGTGGTCACTGGGTTAGAAAGGGGCGTGGGGACCTCTGGCGCAGGGATGCAGCAAAGCCAGACACCCTCTAGTGGCTGCTTTTTATATGTGACTCTTAATTCACACTTGCTTCCTGCTGCTGGGAACATTTGTGGTTAAATTAGAGGCATAGTTGATAATATGATTGGACTGCAGGTCCTCAGATATTCTGTTTGGATTTCTCCTTCTGAACCTTCACTCATGTATTTTGATCAGTATTGAGATTTGCATGATTTGTTAAAGTCCCACCATTTTCTCATATTGGACCATTCCTTTACCTCCCTTTGACTTGGCTTCCCTTGAATATGTGCATCCTATCTTTTGTTTGTTTTTGGCACACCAATGTGCACTTAATGTATTTTTAATGTAGAGCAGTGGGAGTGATTGTGTTGGAGAACTGAAGCTATGAGACACTTCTCTGTATAATCTCCGTCCTTTCCTTTCAGACTCGATGGAGGAGCCCCATCCTCGGCCCAGGGCAAGGTGGGCGGGGCCGCTCATAAGATCTGCCTGGTGTGTTCTGACGAGGCCTCGGGCTGCCATTACGGCGTGCTCACCTGCGGTAGCTGCAAGGTGTTCTTCAAGAGAGCCGTGGAAGGTACAGAGTGATTTCATTACTTTATTGACGTGTACCACCTAACATCTGTTACCAATATGATGTTTTAAATGACTGCGAGCTGGCTTCCTGTTCTCACTTCACCCTAGAGTATGATGGCACTGCCAATTTGTCATTTGCCATAGTACTAAATGTCAGTAAGACGAATCCTTCCGTTTGTGTTGCTTAGGGCAACATAATTACCTGTGTGCTGGAAGGAATGACTGCATAATTGACAAGATCAGACGAAAGAACTGCCCGGCCTGTCGATTCCGGAAGTGTCTGATGGCAGGGATGAACCTGGAAGGTAGGCATTAGCCACTTGTCTTAAGTCTGACATAAATTCCCACCGGTGCACAGTGCTTTAGTACCAGTGTGTGCATACAGTACTGTGAACCTGTCTCATGCAACACTTGCTGCGTCCTATTAGTCTGTCTGTGATGAAGACCTCCTCCTGTGTCCTTGTCTTCCCTCTCAGCACGTAAAACCAAGAAGCTGAACCGCTTAAAGGTCCAGCAAAGCAACCAGGCAGAGCCTCCCCCGCCCCCACCAGCTGAGGCACACTCCCTGGTGCCCAAGTCCATGCCCCAGCTGGTCCCCACCATGCTGTCCCTGCTGAAGGCCATTGAGCCAGACACCATCTACGCCGGCTATGACAGCACGCTGCCAGACACCTCCACCCGCCTCATGACCACCCTCAACAGGCTGGGAGGACGGCAGGTTATCTCTGCTGTCAAGTGGGCCAAGGCCCTGCCAGGTAAGGTACCGGTATCAGTTAAATCAGGGCTGCACGATTATTTTGATCAATATTGAGATCATGATTGTTTATCATGATTATTCATTGATTTTAGGGGCAACATAGTTTTGTTGTACATTTAAAAAAACTGATTTCACTTCCATATTGTGCTAAATTCCTACTAATGTACACAACTTTGCATCACAATTAGACTAGTCCTTAAAGTGCATCATCTCCTAAAAGCAAAATATAAATAAAATTGTACCCAAAATATAGGCTAACAAAAAATGTATATGCCATCAAAAAATTCTACCAAATGATAAAAATCTAGACCTATGCATAAAAGGAAATAAGTGTATACAGGTTTTTGACACGAAACACCAACATTTTCTGACTTGACAGACAAGTGAAGGCATGCCACTTCATTTCCCCCAATATCGCACCCTAGTGGCTGAGTTTGTCACTTGATTTGATATAGTTTTCTATGACCTTAGCATGCATTTTAAAAAGCAATATTGCAGTCGATCATGTTAATTTCATTGTGGGAATTGTTCAAGTTAAAAGTATAGTAAGCGATGGTATACTAATACACGTTTTGTCAAATTCACTAAATATCTCCTTGGTCTGCTATCTTACCATTCTATATGCGTTCTGAAAAAATAATCTGGTACTTCTACACCGCCCTGTCTCTGTAAATCCAAACACAACCAGTGGTCCAGACAACAACAATACCCTTACCGTCAAATTTCTTATTCAATGTGTGGGGCGGTGCTTCTGAGGAAGCAGCCTATAGCATTGAAGGGAGAGGTGTTTCTGTTTTGATCAAGTTCATACATCTCCAGAATGACTTGCTATACCTTTAACCCCCACCACCACCTTAATTCTGTCATTAGGATGCTTTTTTTCTCTGTTAGCAAAACTGCAAGCCGACTTAGAATCTAGGCTGAAAGGTCAGGCAAGGAACCCTGAATTCCATCAGCTAATTAGTTCTGAAACATATGCTAGTGCAGTATTAGCTTTATAATAAAGTAGAAGGCTTGTCCAACAATACTGCCAAAACCTACGTTGGACTCAGATATAGCTTTTACCTTGGAATTTATAGAGCTGGATGGTTGTCCCCAAATTCATGTCCAAATATGTATAGGTATCATATCATGTGAAATAGCATCCATTTAGAAAACGGCTGTGACAGAATAGTGCTAAATTCCAGTATATACTTGTCAGGCTTCAGGAACCTGCACCTGGATGACCAGATGACACTGCTTCAGTGCTCCTGGCTCTTCCTCATGTCCTTTGGCCTGGGCTGGAGGTCTTACCAGCAATGCAACGGCAACATGCTCTGCTTCGCACCAGACCTCGTCATCAATGAGTATGTACAGTCTTGCCCATAGCCTGTTTATCCTTTTAGTCTCAGCCTTTTGTTCATCAGCACTAGGTCACAGCTTGTGCTGAATGTCTTATACATACAGTAGACCCCTGTAAGCATGTCAGAATCAGGAAGTAGGGTAGTATATTTGTATTGGCTGTTATCATTGTAATTCACCAGTTTGTATGTGTAATTATGGCATGATGCTAGCACAGTGCTTTATTAAGAATTATAAGACATGCAAACACAGATTTAAGTGTCCCAACAAATTCCTCAGTATAATTTTACTGATTTGGTATTTGATTATGTAGTTGGTCATCGTGATCAGGTGTTGCGTTCCATACAAGAAAATTACATAGCACAATATTTTCATTGAGGAGATAGCTTCCTCATCACTTTCTGCATGTGATGGGAAATGATTTCAGTTGTGAAAAGGAGTAGAGAAGGCTATTTAACAAGAGTTTCCTGTGTTTCCAACAGTGAGCGGATGAAGCTCCCCTACATGGCTGACCAGTGCGAGCAGATGCTCAAGATCTCCAGTGAGTTTGTGAGGCTGCAGGTGTCCCACGACGAGTACTTGTGCATGAAGGTCCTGCTGCTGCTCAGCACAGGTCAGTAGCTTACCTGCCATGGCTGAACGCTCTTCCATTGCTCTGGTGCAGACCCGTTTTGCCAATACTATCAGTCAGTCAAAAACTGACTGAAGAAATGTCGGTCGTTTAGACATACCAGCAAGATAAATGATGGGCAGATTTCATTGGGCCCCTTTTTATTGTCAGGATTTATGCTCCCTCTCTGCGTGGCTTAAAGTGTAGTTGTCATGCAAATCGTCTAAACACTACACGTTTATCTCTTTATGTAGCTCCATACAGCAATACACCAATACAGTGGAATTGAATTGAATATAACAATGAAAGGGCTGCTTTAAAAGCAAACTGTTATTTCAATGTAAGCACTTTATTGACTGCATTGCATGGATAACATTCATTTACGTTACCCATTTGTTTAATTTAATGAATATTATAATCCCAACTGCATATTCTGAAGTTTGTCTATGCAACATATGAATATCCGGAGCATATCTAATAGAGTAAGTAGTAGTGGATAAGTATCTGAAATGTATTAACCATTGCTTTTTCCCCCTAGTGTTCTATTTAGTGAACACTATATAGTGAATGAGTGAGTGAACATTTTGAACACAGCCTATGTTTTGGTTTCAACACAAAGCTCAAATGCCTTAGCATTTTACCTACATATCAGCAATAGAACATTTATAAATGGTAATTGTACATCTCCCTATGTATCTTCTCCTGCAGTGCCAAAGGACGGCTTAAAAAGCCAGGCAGTGTTCGAAGAGATCAGGATGTCTTACATCAAGGAGCTGGGCAAGGCTATTGTGAAGAGGGAGGAAAACTCCAGTAAGAACTGGCAGCGCTTCTACCAGCTCACCAAGCTCCTAGACTCCATGCACGAGGTATAGAGATATCAGTAACATTTGCTCTTGAGTTTTTATTTGAATGGAATAAACGCATAGTACCTTTTTATAAATGATGATGGTCTGATGTTGAGCAGTGTTTAAAAGGCACGTGTATTGCCGATAATGATGTGCTAGCAATCTATTGGACCACCTTTAAAAAATGTATTGCTGTAGAAACCAACTGAACACATGAGAGCTGATTAGATTAGTAGAGCCCTAACCGACTGAAGAACACATTTCGTTTGAGAGTTACCAGACTGTGGAGAAAATCGTAGCTTGCAATATCATGATGGGTTTTAACCATGCTGTGATCTAAATTGTTGAAGCATCAATGGCCCCTCATGTGCTCTCTGGTCTGTGCCCACAGACGGTCGGTGGCCTGCTCAACTTCTGCTTCTACACCTTCGTGAACAAGTCCCTGTGTGTGGAGTTCCCTGAGATGTTGGCAGAGATCATCAGCAACCAGCTACCAAAATTCAAAGCTGGGAGTGTCAAGCCACTCCTGTTCCACCAGAGATGACTGTGCCCCTCCTAAGACACAATGCCTTAAAAACACCCTGAAAAGTCATCCCCCCCACCCCCCTTCCCTCAAAAGAATGGAGGTTGAGACAAAGATGGAAATATGGTGAGGAAAGATCAGAAATAGAGTGGGCGTACGAGTCTGGAGAAACGGGCCAGAGAAATGAGACCTTGTGTGGATTCAGAGAGCTAGAGAGAGCACAGCCATTTTGTTTTGTTGTGAGATGTCAACATGCAGTGTACAACAACTAGGAATATTTTGTAAACATCCATATTGTCTCAGGTTTCTCATCTTCTAATACAGAAACTATATTCAGTAGATAAATCTAAATGTCTATGTACAGGTTATAATAGTATTTTCTACATTTTCAAATAATCTTGCAGTTTATACAGTTCTTTCAGGTCACTGTCCTCAGTGACGCAGTATAATAGAAGATGCTACTCAACATGCTAGCTCCGCCTGTAGCTTACTACTTGAGGTTGTAACAGTGATGTCAGCCATGTGAAGCGATATCCATGTCTTCTCAGTCATTTCAGTGACAAGACTGCATCACTTTAACACTTAAAACATGTAACACGAATGTTGCGTTGTATGCATCTCCCCTGACCTCTACCAGGTTTACACATATTTTAAAAAGGGAAAAAATTGTGCCTTTTTTTTAATTTTGTTTTAACCTTCAAACCTGGCTTTAGCCATTCTCCTTACTGTTCCCAGGCCGTTACAGTCTATCTTTATGTGTGGTTGTATTATTATATTCTTATGGTAGCAGGTTTCTTCTGTTTTCATGGCAGTGTTTTATCGTTTGAGGTGGCAGTTTAGCCCTCCTTGCTGTAAACTTAAAGGAAGTGATGAAAAGCACTTTGCTCACATAGTCCTGCACACAGTTGGTGTGTTAGTGTGGTGCTGCTAAAGCACTTTGATCCCTATAAAATACTTCTAAGTAGTAGGAGTACCTGTCCTTAATGCATTTATATAGAGATAAGTTGCAGTTTTTATTTGATTTTTTACTAGTAAGTAACCTTTTTGAAATTGCATGTAGTTCTCCTCTCCCCATCTGCCCATATCTCAATAGTGTACTGACTGGAATGTGAAACAAAATCCATGTCAAAAATCACAGTTGAGGACTTGTTTTTGTGATTGTTTAATTTTATCATCATCCTCTTCCATGCCTAGTTGATCTGCTCAGTCTGTTTAGGACATCTAGTCTTCTGCCAGTGATGACCTATGCCAGACAATAGGCATGTTTTACCAGCATTAAGGTTGGAACTGTCCATTTAAAGGGAAATGCTATAGTATGCATTGTTTTCTTGCTACATTTTTATAATGTACATCGTATAAACATGGGAAGATGCCTATGCAGTGGTCCAGCACTGGCAGTTGTTTTCTTTAGTATAAAACTAATATATCCTCTGTGTACACCCCCCCCCCCCCTTCTCTTGGCACCCTTTTATAGGAACCTTGTCTTAATATCTTCTTTAGTACACATACAAATGCGATTGCATGTGTATGTGTGGTAGGTTGTCTGACCCTTGCAGCACTTAGAGCTAGCTCACAGTCATCTCACAGTCAAACTGTAGCTTTGCAAACTTGCAGGGGGGTGCGAGATGGATCCTCCATTCTCTGGGAATAATTTCAGTGCCAAACTTGTTTTCTGCCTGCTTTTGAGACATGTTAAAAACAGGTCTGCATATTTTTATCAAAAGAGGAAATGAGAAATCCCAGCGTTAAAGCTTATGACATTGTCTAGTGCAAAAAAAAAGTAAAAACTATAATTAAAAAAAGATTTATATATAAATATATGTATACTTTAGTCCATCCAATTTGGATGCTCATGAAAGAGAATGCTTAAGTACTAACTTAGCTTTATATTTAATGCAAGACATTCACATATTGATTCTATTAATACATTTCTGAGTTTGTCTCTCTCTGGCCTCTCGTTTTTGTTTTTCTTTAAAGCACATCATAACCCAGGTATCAAAATGAATGTGAATCTTTAAGGGGAAGTTGTATGGAAAAAATGTCAACAGAAATGCACACTATTTTTAGTGTAATTGAATAAATATAACAGCAATTTCTAAATGTTTTTGTCACCTTACATAGTCACATTGGTTTATTGTTAAAAGGTATAACTCCCATCAATGTCAACAACAAATAAGAAGCTGATTATTTTATGTACAACTTCCTATTCAGGGATGTTGGAAGAAGTGACTGATACATGAATTGGTCGTCCGTGTGGACTGTACAAACCAAAAACATTGAGCTTGGATTCCCAGCGTTGTGTACTTGTGCGTTTTATGATGTTTTGAGTGACGGATCAGGTATGTGCTGCCATGCATGTCATATCCTGGTCGTGGTCTCCTATTGTCCAAAAAGTCTTTTTTTTGCAATTATACAAAATAGTAGTGACAACCTTCTTCAAAACTGCTTAAGGGTTTCCTATGGGTTACTTTCACATTCAGTGTGTCCCCAGATATCCGCTGCTGCTGCTGTTCATATGAAACCGCATACTTGCCTCTCCTTGCTCAAAAGTGTATCCAGCTTAGCTCACTGTACATTTTTGAGGAGGATAACTGAATATGCAATAGAAATTACAGAAACAGAATATGTCATTATTGCATGAAAATATGATGCAATTGCTTTTTTTTCTCAGATATAAGCTATTCATGTAGAGGACACTCACATCTTTTATCTCTGCAGTCTAGATATTTTCAGGAAATATACTAATTTTCATTCACAATTCATTCACTTTGCATGCACATGCACACCCGCGCGAACACACACACACACACACACACACACACACACACACACACAATGGACAACAATGTGACCAAAGCGAGTGCAAATACATTGAATATATTTCAATCTAGACATAGTAGCTCTGTGTACAGCCTTTGTTTTTTAACCTTTTGTATTCTGTCTATGGCTTTGGTCAAATAAATACTGTGAATAGAATAGGAGTCAGTCTTCACACAAACTGTTTGTGAAAGTAATCAACCAGCTTGAATAAAAATTGCACTACCCAAATATTGTTTTGAAAATCTATTTTGTATAAAACATATGCAGACATTAACTTGAGAATTATCAAGGGTGGATCATGTTCTGCTTTCTTCGAAGCTTTGTTTTGCCTAAAATTTCAATTATGTACATAGAATCCCATGTTTAAAAAAAAAATGGTGTATTTGCCCCCAAATTATATTTTTTTCTATATAAGCTGTATAATTTCTCTTCTAGTGTGAATCTGGTTGAATTTCTCCTATTGATTAAATGTGTAACTGTATGTCCTTCTTGTGTGGTACTTTTCAAAACGATGAAAATGTATACTGATGTATGCCATAGTATTAACTCAGTGCTGAACAATGGAAATGCTAAGCTCATTGTAAGACACTTTTAATAACTGCAGGCACTTGCTCATCAAATAAATGCATTTGCCATCCCTGGACTATGTTTTATTATTCGAAGTGTGCATCTTTTCCAACAGAATGTGCTGTGCTGTGCTGTGGACAAAGGTATAGGGTAGTCATATTCTGGAATAAATAGGCCTAGGCCACTTTTTCCCTTTAATCAGTTATCAAATGCAATACATAATACATCTATGGGAACCGAATACGCAAAGTAATAATATAGCCTACACTGCAACATTACATTTCCCGCCGGTGCTGGTCTGCTTGGACATTGTTCCAACCAGTCACGGTTTACGGACGGTCTGTTGGCGCCATCCCAAATGGTGGCATAGCACGCCGCTACTCGTCGTTGCTACTGCGAGTTGCAACCCGTGCCTTGCCATTTTAGCCTGCATTGTAGACTACTCAGACAGGTCAGTAATACTTGCAGAGATGACGGATGGAGAGGTGGGCGTTTCATTCGTAGCCGACTATGAGGGATTCGGCAACCTGCAGCAGGAGTACAAAAAGCTGACTCGGCTATATTGCATGAATGGCGGATATCACCTCCAGATTCTCCCTGATGGCACGGTACACGGAAGCAGAGAGGAGAATGACGCCCACAGTAAGAATGACTCAACTCTTTTGATTTGTTTGAATACGACATGTATTATGCTATAGGCGATTCATTGAACTATGGGCATATTTATTAGAGAAAATCCAGTGGTCTTTTTTTTAACCCAAACTTGTTAGACTGCTACCATCAAATCATCATAAATCATCTGAATTACGAGTGTGATTGTTACATTTGTTTGAAGGACTTTAGTTTTTTTCAGTTTCAGATAACATCTATGAAAATGTGAGAACCAGGTCCGTGTATGCATGCTCTGATGTATCTTCAACAAATAGCCTACTTAAAAAAAATTGATATTGTTTTGATCATTTCAGCTTATGGTGGGGAAAGTAATTTCTCTAGTTAGCATATGTAATATTTGTAATCAAGGTCATGCATTAGATATAGAACAATGGTTAACATGAAAATGTTAACCAATGTGAATAGATACGTTTTTTTTCACATTTTTACAACGGGATCGTTCATTAACATTCTCTCCTCTAAGCTGTTCTAAAGCTTAAAGCTGTGGACCACGGGGTACTAGTCATCCAGGGAGCTGAGACAGGCCAGTATTTGGGCATGAACAATGAGGGTCGCTTGTATGCTTCAGTAAGTATCTTAAATAGTTTTTCAGCAGTAGATCCATGATGTAGTCTCAGCATGTAGTTTCAGCATGTAGACTCACACTAAAGTGATCTTGTTTTGTGTGCTCCATTCAGCCCACAGTAACAGATGAATGTTACTTCTTGGAGAAGATGGAGGAAAACCACTACAACACGTATCAAACCCAGAAGTATGATAGGGGCTGGTATGTGGCACTTAAAAAGAATGGAAAACCAAAACCGGGTCCAAAAACAAATATTGGACAGAAGGCGGTTTTCTTTTTGCCCCGACGGCTGGATGAGGCATTGGAGTGACTACTGCAATATTACACTATTATTATCTTAACGCTGCTATACTGTAGATGTACACAAGAACCCCCATCAGCTAGTCTGTCCTGCACCTGCCTTCAGATCATGACAGCTGTGAATGTCCCAGAATTATGGTTAACTGTGACATATTACTATATAATGTCTACTATATAATCTGCATCAATTCCTCAACATTAATGCTGACTCAAATGTCAACCCTTTAATGTCTATGTATAGATATGTTTAACGTCTACATACTGTATAGATTGGTACTGAAGTACCAATGATGTAAATCATTTACTTGACAGTATACAGGTGACAATTTCCAATAAATGTTCCAAAATAAAAATGCTGCATTAAAAGTGACATTTATTTGACAGTAAGCTTTTTGTACCAATTTAAAACAGTTCATAAACAATGACATCCCAAGGTTGCAACTTCTACACCACATATAAATGACTATTGGTTAGGCATCAAAGCAATTGTTCTGTAGTAATAGTAAGTTTACCAAGAACAATTTCAACACCTGCAAGCCATTTTCTTGGAATAGCCCGAAATATACCTTAACAGCATTTCTAATTCATACACAAATGGGGATACCTGTTTGAGTTTAGTTGAATCCATCATTAAAGTAATTGTGATTTTCTGGTAAATAACAGTATTTACAAGTTATTTTCTACACTATCCAGCAGAAACAAACTGATCCATCCACATATCATCCCCTTTGTAAAATGTCTGAAATTCAAATCATGTAAGAAGGTCCTCTAGGTTACTGTTGGTATGTCTCTAAAAGTGCACCTGCATACAACATTCAGATGATATAGTTTCAAGCCTAAATTACTTTTTAATTACAGATTATAGGAAGAAAAAGTAAAAATGTAGAATGTCACTTTATATCCCTCAGTTTAAATCTAAAATCAAAAATCCACTTTGGAATTGAGAAGTTATGGGACCTACTGGCAGTTCAGTCAGAATTATTAGATTTGAGCAAATTCAAGTGATCAAATATCCTAATGTAGTATCATACAATTTAAAGATATGAACCGGTGTCTATACAGTATATCCCTTCTAGGTGTGATCACAGATTACACTAGGCCTTCTCCAGGGCCCATTGCTATCTTGGGATAAACTTTGCATTAAGCTATATTTTTCATATTTGGACATGACTGATTCATGTTGGCAAATATATATTTTTGGTATCATAAATTCCATTCTAAGGTGGATTCTTTTTTGATTTCATACATGACAAATGACCCACAGGTACAATCATAATTTCTGATGCAGGAATGCAATAGTTTTTTTTTTCTGTTGTATAGATTGCTTAATTTATTTCAATTTAACATTTACATTGCAAGCCTGAATTATGAAAATGCCCTTTTGGCCTTTAAACATGTGAAAAAAGCAACAGAGATCACTGCCCTCTACTGGCTAGAAATAACCAACACCATTTAGAGCCAACAGGTGAATGATTTATGCAATGATGCAGATATTAACATGGCTATTTACAACCAAATGAAATTATTTTTATATCGGGTGAAGAGACTGATAATATTCAGCCAAGTCATTAAATAAGAACATTACTATGTAGATGACAAACCAAGTTGAATCTGGATAGTAAGTTTTGAGTATTGTTACTTTATCATTCACACCTGTTGGCTTTTTAGCAAAGTGTGGCCGACATAAAATGTCCCTAATGACTTGAGGGAGCGATGCATGCTAGTATGCTACCATCAAATTATATAAGGCATTACTCATACATTACGCACATAAATGTGAATAGCACTTAACATTCTCCACTAATGAGTACATATACAATTACTGTTACTGTTCTCCATTTAGAAAGTTTCAAACAAAATAAAACAAGTGACATGATTCCTGAATTATTTGATCAAGACTTGTCTTCATTCATACCTCATCTGGCAGATTTCTAGCAAGTGTCTTCAATTTAGTTTGAAACGTTTTGCAAGTTGTTTGTGTTGGTATGTTTGGTTCTTTACCCAGTTTTGTCCACATTCGACAGTTCTGTTTGAGGGGAATATGGGAAAGGTTAATTTCAATCAGAATGAAAATCATCATTCGATATAGCACGATATAGTCATAGGTTTGACAAAACGCCAATATTGTTTATATAGTTAATACAGCGCACCTCTAATAGATGAAGAGCACCCTTGTTCGAGGAAGGGTAGCGTAAGCGGGATCAGCCAGTTTTCGCACTCTGGAGTAGTTAACAAATCCTCTTATGAATAGCATGAAGCCTGTAACAAGAGCCATAATCCATGATTCAAATCATGCAAGTAACAAAAAAATAATAAAAATAAAAAATAAAAATACAAATCAAATGTCTGCCCTGGCATTTTACAGGAATACTACAATGATGACGTTTAGTAATAAAAATCACATCCATTTTATGGGAATTTAAGAACTATAAAATTACATTGGTTTAACTCACCAAGGGCCAAGAACACCCACCACAGCCAGTACTGCCCATCAAAGTAGCCAGGGAAGTAGGTAGAAAACTGGAAAATTTAGAATAAGAAACCAATTATCAGCAAGACATTGACTCTAATCTACACTCTGTAGCGTATACACAACAGGAAATTACATTCAGTTGACTCTATGCAGTCAATCTAATGTTGATCAATATCTAAATTGCCAAGATTGTTGTTGTTAGGAGGGTTGGAAAGTTGTTAACACTTACCCTGACAATGAGAACCCATTTGATGAGAGATAAACCAAACCCAGAGATGGCCCCATATCGGCCTGCTGCTGACGTAGTCAGGCAAAAGGACAGGAAAAAGCCAATCCAATTGAATAGGAATGCCACTGAAAAGAAAGTGGGCAATGACTTCAATCATGAATAAATCATGTTATTCAGTTTCTGGAAATGTCTAATTTGAGAAATTCTCACTCTTGAGGGAAAGGAAAGCGGTTTTTGCAGGCCTTATTAAAAACAGCAGCACACAAGTCAAGGACAAGAAAAACTCACTGAAGAAGGTGAGCATGAAGATGCCATCATTTCCTATTCGCAGCTGGTCAGCATCTTCAAAATCATCCCTGGCCACAAAATCATCTTCCTGTGCAGCGTTTGGATACCAAGACAGAGAAACAGTTCAATATATCTATCTAACCTTCAAGAAAAAAAGTGATCTGCTCTAATCATTTGTCAGATAAACAATTTGAGAAGAGAACACCTACTTCATACAAAATTATAAACTTGTTCTCATTTTGTATGAAGTAGATCCACTGAAGGGTAGAGTTCAGAGACTAGAGCCACATTAAGACACGTACAGTCACTCTTCCAGTGACCAGTGGGATGGCAGCCTCCACCTTACTCCGCTCCGCTTCATCATAGGAGGGCAGTGTGGTTGCAACATTGTAGGATGGAGGGTTAGGAAATGCTCCAACTTCCTTGTAGTCAAAGAACGCTACGGAGGAAACAAATGGTTTAGAAGACTTACCATAAGAAACACTTACATAAAACACATATTTGCATGTGCACTATTTCATTTGAGGCTGGCTGCTTGGATTTGCGATGAGTCACCCACCCACAGTCCCTCAACAATTGCCAAAAAACACAAACAGCAAAGGGTCTGTACAAATATCCATTAGGAAAAATACTAAACTGATTGATTAATGGTTACTTTTTTATTTGTAATGTTAACTATTTTATTTTCAATGTGTGCACACAAAAAAACAAACAACTATGTTTACAAAATAAATGGGGAAACCAAAAACGACTGATCAACATAAGAAGAATCCTGACCTGCGTTTGCTGCACAGATGCTGTTGTAGGGTGGAGGTGCGTCCTGGGCAGGGGCTTCTGGGGATGGCTGGATTGGCTCCTCCTCATTTACCAGCTAAGCAAACAAAAACATTACAAATTTAAGATGATTCCAAATGATTCGTTACTTAGTTTCATATGGTAACGAAAGTGCTGACTTATAAGGAACTTTTTAACCCTCGTAATGTACTCCGGGTCAGAATGACCAAAATCACTAGCTCTTTGTGGCAGATA
Organism: Aphredoderus sayanus; assembly: GCA_027564795.1. Lineage (NCBI taxonomy): Eukaryota > Metazoa > Chordata > Actinopteri > Percopsiformes > Aphredoderidae > Aphredoderus > Aphredoderus sayanus. The sequence goes on along the minus strand of JAODUG010000002.1, from coordinate 2,120,261 downwards.
GAAGGCGCTAAACCT